>VDFB02353404.1:0-25364 GCA_007258455.2 Sequoia sempervirens
CCGATAGGCTCTTTATTGTGAACTTTGCCCACAGAAAAGTCTCACGCCGGATTTTTAATGTCATATTTGTCATGCCGGGAAATAAACTCCGAACATTATCTTCAGCCCCTCAAACTCCGATATTTGTGTTACAGAATACGTCTGCCACATTTTGGGCCCATGCAAACAACTCGTAGTTTGTAGCGGCATGCGTGAAGAAACGGGCAGCTGAACTATATGATCTATTTTTAATTATTATTACATTCTCGTTTCCCTCGTTTGGACAAGTTATATAGGAATTCTTTTATATTGGATTGAGGCTCAAACATTAGAGACAGTTTAGGTAATAAGCTTTTGTCTTCTAATTTAGAGTTCTGAATGTTTACATGCACAGATAATGTTTTTGTGACTGCGGTGGCCTCTGTTCAATACTGTGCACTTGTGGAAAAGGCCAGTGAGGCTTTTTATAAGCTAAATGATACAGGGGGACAAATTAAGGCTTATGTATTTGATGGTAAGTTTGAAAAAATAAATTCAGAGTATAATTGTAAATGAATAGTTTGTGTAGATATGGTTGTCAAATAGCTTAGTGAATTTTAGAATGCTAAGTAATAATGAAATCTCTGACCCATATATGTCAATCTCGCCATAAACACGATGAGCATTAAACCCTGCAGCAAAACTTGGAAAAACTCCACATAAAATCGAACACCATCAACCCTCAAACTGCCATATTTTAAGATCTATTTTCATTTACTGTGAATAGATTGAATCAACAATTGAAGAGATATAGGTTTCGAATCATCTCATTTGGCAATATTCTGCCGTGGTAGGATTTAGACGCCCTGAAATTCACTTCTCCAGCCAATATTGCACTCTATTGCATATACATAGCACAATTCTATATTTTAGAGTTGATCTTGCCCAATTAATGGTTGTCATTATGTGTGCCTAACTGCAAAGGGATATAGTCAGTTTGATCTGGCCACAGATTTCCCTTTCATCAGATGCTTCAAAACATATTGGCAGTTCTGACAATTTTTCCTCTCTAAGCCAATTATGCAAAACTCTTATAAGGGTACCAACAAACATTTTACTTCCTCTGCGCTGGAATGTTCAACCATGCTTAATAGGCTTGCGCAGATGTTTAGTTGTAGTGTCGTATTTCACTATGCATGGACCTTGGTTTGGAGCTGAGTTGGAAGTCTTTACAAAGCAATTTCTATTCTGTGCAATGTCTACTATGTTTTGATAAAAACAAATGAGATAATTATATTCAATAAGAAGTGCAAGGTGTCGGATAAAGCTTGGCATGAACACCAGCGTCCTTAGACATTGGACATGATCTACTCTGCCAGATTGCCACATAATTATGAATGATCTTGTATTTTGGATAAGAGATAACAACCTCATTTGTTATGATTGTATTGACTCTGGTCTCTTTTACTATGTTATGAGCTATTTTATGAAGGTGATTGAAGGGCTTGGGTCCATGGTAAATGGAAAGAGGTTTGAAAGAGGCTTGGGTTTTTATTATACCTTTTCTTTGGCTTTATTTTTCTTATCGTTGCAGTAAGTGCAGTAAGTGGTTAGGGAATATTTGAGTAGAAGGTTTTTTTTTTGTTGCAGTTCTCTTATTGTTTTTCTTTCTTTGTTGTGCTTTTGGTGGCTCTTATCCACATTCTCTGGGCTTGTGGGAATGTATTTTTTTCTTGCCGTGCTTTAGACTTTCACTTGATGTATTTGGTCTTGTGAAACTAAATTCTAAAATTTGCTTTTTCTATGTTTGAGCTCTGTATGAACATCAATTAATCTGCTCTTAATTTGCATCATAGATTGCAGGGGGGTCTGATGCTTTGAAATGAGACTTACATTGCATAATTATTCCAAATTTTAGGTAGGAACCATGCTTTAAACTCAAGGGAAACTGCTTGTCCTTGTCTTGTAGTTTGGTTTCTTTATGGATTGCAATGTTTTAATTAATTGCATTGTCTACCTATTTGGTACATGTGTAATACTAGAGGTAAGAAAGAGTTGTTGTTTCTCATAGTTTGCAGGGGGATCTGATGCTTTGAAATGAGACTACATTGCATAATTATTCCAAATTTTAAGTAAGAACCATGCTAGAACAAACCTTTGTTTGTTAGCCTTTATGTACTCATTTGCAATATCTGTGAATTGGGAAAGAATTTGATGAAGATTCTTTTTCTCAGAGCAACACTGTCCAAATGCTTTTGTGAAAGGGAAACTTGGACATCCACTTTGTGATCAATGGTGACATCAATGTTCCATATAAAACTTAAAATACAACTTATCATTCCAAGAATGTCTCATAAGAATAAACATAGGGATCAATATGTATCAATGTTGTTTGCATGACATACATACATATCTTCACATAGGAGAAATAAAATGAAACACAACAAAACAAGGTATGCTATCCACCCAACCATATTGAATCATGGAGCACCATAGGATCTCACCAAACTATGACATGATGGAGAGAAAGCCCTCTTTTATTTTCTTTCATTTTATTTTCCCTACATGCAGATATGTATGTATGTGAAATTAGATGTAAAAAACATTCATATATACAACAAATATTCATATCTAGCATTCAACCCATTCTATTTTTTTTTCATGGCTTTGTTATTGTGAATTGTTTTGTTTTGTGTTTTTTCCTCTCTGCTATTTTTTTTTGCTTTCTACAATGGTTGGGCAAAGAAGGCAGCTGAAGTACTTGTTCTTTTGCGATGATGGTTGCAATGCAATAAAATAGTTAATGTTATATAGTTTATGTTGTTTTCCATAAGGCATTGTTGATTGTTATTCTCTAGCTTTGGCTATATTGTTTCATTTTTGATAAGGTACTATTGAAAAAAGAATTTGTCTACATGTGGGGCCATTTTTATTTTTTGCATGGGTTTGTTACTGTAATTTTTTTCATTTGGGTCACTGTTCAAACCAATATTGTTTCATTTATGGTTTGTGTTTTGTGGCAATTTACTATGAATTCTACTATCATCTACGACACCATTGAAACCAATATTGTTTCATTTATGGTTTTTGTGTGGTGCCGAGTGTTTCTATATTAAGTGCAATAAGAAACATTGGTCTCACCATTGATCATAGTGGTGGACAATGTATGTTCTTGCTTAGGGGTTTGGTGAGAGCCTATGAGGCTCCATGACCCAATATGGTAGGGTGGAAAGCATGCTTTCTTTTGTTGTTCTTCATTTTATTTTCCCTATGTGCAGATATGTATGTTTGGGAATTAGATGCAAACAACATTCATATGTACGACAACCTGTATATTAAGTGTAATAAAAAACATTGATATCACCATTGATTATATTGGTGGACAATGTATGCTAGTCTGTTGTTATAATCAATGGTGAGATCAATGCTTCATCTCACACTTAATATACAACCTATATACAGTTTATGTTGTTTTCCATAAGGCATTATTTATTGTTGTTCTCTAGCTTTGGAACCTTATATTGTTCAATCGGTGGCAAAGGTTTTCTGAAGGTTGGACTCGGTTATTTTGTGTTTTTTGCATGGGGGGATGACTGAAAAATCAATACATAAGTCTCGGCTCAAATAATTTTTCCCCCAATTTTGTAGTGGTTCCATAAGGCATTGTTGATATGTTTGTGAAATTAGATGCAGACAACATTCATATGTATGACAACCTGTATATTAAGTGTAATAAAAAGCATTGATATCACCATTGATTATGCTAGTGGACAATGTATGTTAGTCTGCCACTATAAACAATGGTGAGACCAATGTTTCATCTCACACTTAATATACAACCTACCATCCTAAGAAATCCTTATTGAGGCCTAGACAAATAACAACTATCCTTTGAAAAGTATAAACATAAGAACTATTTAATTCCTTTCCAACCATCCCCAGTATATGGAAACCACAAATGAAATAGTATTGCTAAAGCCACAGGTCAACAATCACTAATGTCTTATGGAAAATAGTGCAAACTATTTCCACAAGCCACACAAAAACAGATAACAATGCCTTATTGAGAAGAACATGAACTATTTTATTACTTTGCAACCATTGCCACTACACAAAAAAATACAACAATTAATGTTGATGCCAACCGACATTTAATTTCATTGTCCTTCTCTATCGACATGCCAAATGCTTTTAATATAAATTTAAAAAAGAATGCCACCTTTTTCCCGACCGAGAGCTAGACACTGGAAGGGTTAAAAACTGGGAAGGATGACGAAAATTCTGACCAAAGTGCACACAATAAGGGGAAACCACAAAACATGAGGTTTTATAATTTTGTCATTTGATTTCTATGGTTTTAATCTTCTTGTGTTGGCTGAGTGTAGAGTATATTTCTGCTACATGTGAGTTCATAAAGTTATGTTGCATATGTATGGTTTCCGTCTAGTGGTGATGGTTGTAATAACTCCTACCATTTAAAATCTCAAAAAACATATCGAAGTAATTAAAGAGTCTATGCAATTTTTGATAAGGCATTGTTGGGTGTCGTTTTGTGGCTCTACTTTCTATGAGAGCTATGAGCTAGGGCGGCGAGCTTCTATGAAGGTGCAAGTTCAATCATTCGTTGTTGAGACATTGGTTTCACCATTGATCATAGTGGTGGAAAATGTATGTTTTTGCTCAAGGGTTTGGTGAGATCCTTTTTTAATATTTGTTCTTGGTCTAGTCCTAAGGTGATTTTTATATTGTCAAATGTCAAAATGTTAGATTGTCAGTTAATTGGAACACCTAAATATCTATTTAAAGATCAAGAACAAATCGTGGGCTTGAATTCATCATCCCCATCCAAACGAGCCTCTTATATGTAGATATGTATGTTTGTGAAATTAGATGCAGACAACATTCATATGTATGGCAACCTGTATATTAAGTGTAATAAAAAATATTGATATCACCATTGATTATGCTGGTGGACAATGTATGTTAGTCTGCCATGATAATTAATGGTGAGACCAATGTTGCATCTCACACTTAATACATGACCTGCCATTCTAAGAAATCTTTATTGAGGCCTAGACAAATAACAACTATCCTTCAAAAAGTATAAACATAGGACCTATTTAATTCCTTTCCAACCATCGCCAGTTAATGGAAACCACAAGTAAAATAGTATTGGTAAAGCCATAGGTCAACAATCACCAATGCCTTATGGAAAATAGTGTAAAATGTTTCTGTAGGCCACACAAAAATAGCCAACAATGCCTTATCAAGAAGAACATGAACTATTTTATTACCTTGCAACCATCGCCACTAGACACAAACCATAAACCAAATAATTTATTTGAGGTCACAAAACAACAATCAACAATGCCCTATGGAAGATAGCATAAACTATTACATTACTTCAACAAGTTTTAAATGCAAGGTTTGAAAAACCTCAAGGCGGGGAAACCACAAAACATGAGGTTTCATACTAACAAAGCCATGCCCAAAAAAATAGAACCCCACAACCCAACAGTTTTTTTAAAATAGTGGATTACACGAGAAAAACCACAAAACAAAAGAATTCACAACAACAAACACATGGAAGGGGGAAAAAAAAAACCCCACACATGAAGATTTTATTGTTAACAATGTTTTATCAAAATAACATAAAATGTTTAATTGCCTTGCAACCATCCGCACCAGACATAAACCATAAATGAAACAATATTGGTTTCAATAGTGTCATAGACAACATCAAAATTCATAGTAACAAACCCATGCAAAAAAAAAACCCCCGCACGCGAACAAATTCTTTTTTTCAACATAACCTTATAAAAAATGAAACAATATAGCCAAAGCTAGAGAACAACAGTCAATAATGCCTTATGGATAACAATATAAATTGTATAACATTTACTATTTTATTGCATTACATCGACACAAAACATGAACCATAAATTAAACAATATTGGTTTCAACAGTGACCCAGATTAAAAAACCCACAAATTAGAAGAATTCATAGTAACAAACCCATGCAAAAAAAAAACCTTGCACGCAGACAAATTATTTTTTCAATAGTACCCATCTAAAATGAAACAATATAGCCAAAGCTTTGTAAGTAATGCCTTAGCAAAAATAACATAAACTATTTAATTGCCTTGCAACCATCAACACCACACGAAACCATAAATGAAACAATATTATTTTAATGTCATGTATGACAAATAGATGACAACAAAAATTCACAAGAGCAAACCCATGCAAAAACAAAATAACCCCTTGCCCAAACAATTTTTTTTTTCAACAACACCTTATTGAAAATCAAATAATATAGCCAAAGCTAGAGAACAACAATCAACATTGCCTTATGGATAACAATATAAACTTTATAACATTTACTATTTTATTGCGTTGTGACTATCGCCACAAAATGCAAACCATAAATGAAACAATATAGGTTTCAATAGTGACCTAGATGAAAAACCCACAAAATAGAAGAATTCACAGTGACAAACCCATGCAAACAAACAAAATAACCCCCCATGTGAAAAAATTCTTTTTCCAACAACACCTTATTGAAAATGAAACAATATAGCCAAAGTTAGAGAACATAAATCAACAATGCCTTATGAAAAACAATATAAATTGTATAACATTAACTATTTTATTACGTTGCAACCATCGCCACAAAAAGGAAGCCATAAATGAAACAATATTGGTTTCAATAGTGACCCAAATGAAAAAACCCACAAAAATAGAAGAATTCACAGTAACAAACCCTACAAAAAAAACAAAATAACCCCGCATGTGGACAAACTTTTTTCCCAATAGTGCCTTGTCAAAAATAGCATAAACTGTTTTATTTCCTTCCAACCATCACCACTATATGGAAACCAAAAAATGAAATAATATGGCTAAAGCCAAAGAACAATAATCAACAATGCCTTTTGGAAAAAATCATAAACTATATAAGCTAAACTGTTTTATTGCCTTCCAACCATCATGACTCCACAGAAACCATAAATGAAACAATATTGGTAAAGCCACATAACAACAATCAACAATGCCCTATGGAAAATAATATAAAATGTTTTCGAAATACTATTTTTGAAATCCTCTACAAAAGTTTTTTTGACTATGCACCTCTTCTCGCTTGCTTTCTCTTAGC
The DNA here is from genome assembly GCA_007258455.2 of Sequoia sempervirens. Classification (NCBI taxonomy): domain Eukaryota; kingdom Viridiplantae; phylum Streptophyta; class Pinopsida; order Cupressales; family Cupressaceae; genus Sequoia; species Sequoia sempervirens. The sequence goes on from VDFB02353404.1 coordinate 7,112, forward strand.
TCCCTTCTTTCTCCAACCACTGCAAAAATAGGGAAAAAATTATTAGAGCCAAGAATTTTGTATTGCTTTTGCAATCATCACCCCATGCAAAAAACACAAAATAACCTCTAATCTTCACAAAACCTTCACCACTGATCGAACTTGCACCTTTAGAGAAGCTCGACAACGGATGATCAAACTTGCACCTTCACAGAAGTTTTCCGTCCTAGCTCACAACTCTCATAGTAGGTAGAGTTACAAAATGACACCCAACAATGACTTATCAAAAATTGTGTAGACTCTTTAATTGCTTCGCTATGTCTTCTCAAGTGTTAAATGATAGGTGTTATTACAACCATCACCACTACACGAAAACCATACAACAATTAATGTTGATTCCAATTGACATTTAATTTTGTTGGCCTTATCTATCAACATTCCAAATGCTACATGTCAATAGAGGAGAGTAGTGAAATTAAAAATTAAAACAACAAAAAAAAATTGCCACCTTCTTTTCGACTGGGAGTCAGATGCCAAAAGGGTTAAAAATCAGGAAGGCTGACAAAAATTCTAGGCAAAGTGCACACAATAATCCTATTGGCTTAATTAAAAATTGGGCCAAGATTTCTCACCATTCAACTACTGGTTAATCAATGTGATAGTCTTATCAGTATTATAGCTTATTCCACCAAGCTCTATTATAGGTACATCTGAAACATACAATGCAAAAGATAAAACATTACAAGCTTTAAGGGCCATTTCTGATTGCAGAGCTTGAAAAAATTGAACAATAATACTAAACAATTTTTCTTAGTTGTTTGCCTCTGTGCATGGGATGAGGCAAAAAAAAAAGGATTTTATACCTAATCAAACGCAGTGGATTAGGGAATAAGCCATGGCATATTCAAATACGAGGAAGATGCTTATATTCTAGAACAACTTTGGATAATCCTAACATATTCCAAGAACAAGTGTCCTTTCGAATATGAAAATTGAAAGCAAACGACTAAAGAAGGGAATCATTTAGAGGATATTCCATTGAATAATTCCCAAATAATGGCATAATAGTAAGCTGGTGGGAAAACGTTTAGTCGTGGAAGCGGATCATGTACTATAGGTTGCAATGTGAAACAAAATGTGGCCGATAGAACTACCGGCCACACCAAGCATTACAGGATAGAATTTTCTGACAATACTTTTAATTACATGTGTCATTAGGGTAACTGCTTCTTGCATGATATCCAACACCATTGTTTACCAACTTGCTCAACACGGGCTTTGGTGACAAGAATCTTTCTTGTCTAGAGCTTTAATTCTAAAAGGAAAAGTTTGTGTCTTCATCCTCATCATGTTTTCCACCAGCTCATTATAGGGAAAAAATATATAACTAATACTTATCCTTTGGGGATTTTCTTTTTTCTAATATGATTTAATACATGGTAGAATCAATTGGCACAACCATTGACAGTTAGTTAGTAACAATTGCAATACTATAAGTGAAATGGATGCAACTAGCTTTTTATTAGGACTTGTCAAATTTTAACCTTCGAGAGGTGCATTAGTGAAATCACTCTTTTTTGAGTTAATTTCAAAATACTAATCCCTCTAAACAATGTGTTGATAGTGGCATTAAAATGGATGCACTTCCTCCTTTACAATAAATCTGAAGTCAATATTGCAAACTAATGTATCAAAACTAAAGATGAAGGGGAAGAGAATGATCTCATGATGAAAAGTTGGATTTTAAAATATGTTGTAAGATGGAAGTATATAATAGGAGTATGTCACAAACATTTGATAATAATATGTCACTTTAAGGGAATAGTCTCCTAGACCACTTTGGGAGGGCTACTTCTAATCATAGTTCCACAGAGTTTCCTAACAGGGGATGCAGGAATGTGGGGAAACTTTCAGGGACAAGAGGACCAAGTGCCTAATTTGGAGATGACATGGGGATGATGGCGAGTTGGTGGCAAGGCGTTGAAATACATACATTACTTGAAAAAATAGTTATAAAAAGATGTATAAGTAGAAGAATTATACATCTTAGAGACAACTAGGAGTCCCCTAGTTGTCTTGAGGACACCTTGGTGTCCTCGAAGTTCTAGTGACATCTTGGAGACAACAACATTGGTGGTGAGATGGTGGTATTGGTGTTGGGCTAGTGGAGGGACATCCCCCCAAGTCCCCAAGTCTCCAAGATGGGGACGTCTAGGAACTGTGGGGTTTTTTGGGGGGATGCGTCCTTGTGGAACACCACTTCCAATAGTCTCCAATATGAGCATGATGTTAAGTATGATGATTATGCCTTGGATGTCAACTAGCCCGACTTAACTACCTAGATATTCGACTATATTTAATGATTATATCTTAATTAAGAGTTGAGGTGGCCACAAGAGGACTACTTATAACCCTATACACAATATAGATTAAGGGCATAATAGGTTTTTTCCATCAATCCTTTGAGAAGGAAATAATGGACAAGATAAAACTTTGGAATTTTAGTTGCCTTAAATAATGGATGTCATATTTGACTATCAAACTTGAACTATTATTTTACTTTTCTAAAAGGGGTGCCAACATAAACATTTTGTTTTATAAATGATCTAAAATAAACTAGGAAAATAAGGTTTGGGAGATTGTGACCATAAGAGGTTTGGGAAAAGGATATGTATCTTGTATGTTTAAATCTACCAAACATGCATAGGCTATGTTGAAATATAGAATATGGGCTATATATGGACAAGTGTCTTACCTCTAGTGTTAGAGTAATCATGCATTAGCTAACAATTAATCTTTAATTAATTATTAGTCTAATTTATTCTCATGCACTTAAGCTAAACATAAAATTTATTTATTTAGTTAACTAATTGTTTTTCTATGTTAACTAAAGTGAGCAATTACTAGGGTTGTTGCTACATAGCACTCAACCCTCATTGTATTATCATAATTTGGAGATTTACTCTCAAACTCTCAACCTTTGAGGACTATTGTTTTCCTTGAAGATTCTTGAGGTTAATTTTGTAGCTTTTTCTTGTTGAGGAATATTGCACATATTGTTTGCAGAACTCTTGCATGGAAGGTGTATTTGCTTGTTGTTTGATCATGTGGCTCATGGTTTTTCACAATTCTAACATCTAGGATTAAAATTTTGAGTTTCATTTTGAAATCCCTTTTCACATTCATGTTATCCCACATAGACAAAAAAAAATCATACTTAAACCCAACATTTGGACCTTTTTGAGGGATAATATGGCTCAACCTAGCTAAGTAATTTGTTGCGAACATATTTTAGATAAGTTCTCTAGCCTAAGAGTTTATCTTAGGGTTTGTGTAGAAGTTGACTTGAATCAACCTTTTTTAAATAGTATTAAGTAGATAGACTCTAGTTTTAAAATGAAACATCTTTAAATAGTTTATTTAAACAAGCCCAATATATTTTTTATTAAAAAAGAGACACTTGATACATGATTGTTTTGTCAAGAAAACTAGACTCTCCTAAATTCTAATGTCTTCTACCCTTTTAACCCCTTCTAATCAATTTCCTCTTCAACCCTCTCCTCTTTGTACAATTTCCATAGTGTCTCTCATGAAAACTAAATTTCTACCTTCTTTCACTTTTCATAATAATCCCAACCCATCCTCAATCATTGTACCCTCCTAGAAATATGTAGTCATGAAACATAGTTGGAGAATAATTAAGAAAAGGAAAGAATACTCTAGCCCCCCTCTCCATTCTGCCCATTCTACTCATCCTGCCCAACTTTCTCCTTCTTGTGATTACTCTCCTTCCCCCTTGTTACACCCCATTATGTATTCACCAATTACTATTACCTTTCTATGAATAAATATGTTTTAATACATGATTATTTTTTGATGAATTTCAATGAATGAATGAGATGTATGAATGTGCAATATGATGAGATTGATTTTTAAATGCTTTAATGATACACATGATATATGATGAATATAATTTTCATGTTATCAGCTAAATTTTTTCATGTTGCACTAAATTGGATGTAGGAAAGGTTCAAATGCTCCAGTGAGGATAGGGAGAGTATCACCCAGGAGTGGAAGTTGGTATGAAAACCACTGGTGTACCTATTTGAGTAGATCCACACACTCACTGCCTAGGTTAGACAAGCCTTGTTAAGTTAGTCTAAACTTGGTGTTGATAAGTGTTAAATTAAGTTGATAGTTTTTTTGGGTTGATAAGAAAGTTGGGATGATTGTCTTTAATTCTCTTTGATTATTTTATCGATTTGAGTTCTAGTGATTAAATTTTATTGATGAGTATGAGATATATATGGTGTATTAAATATATATAAGGATACGTCTATATATTGAATATATGTGTATGTATATATGTGATGAAACATACATATGTATGTATGTAGGTATGAGCATATGTAGATAGTAATGTTTACGTATGCCCATGTACATAGATACGTAATATGTATGTGAACATTCGCATACATATACATATACATATGTAAATTGTATATATATTATGTTTAAATGATGGTACTATATATATTAATACATATATATACATATTTAATTAAGTGATATATATATACATATTATAGGATAAATAATTTGTAACTTAATGGCATAGTAGAGTGAGAGGTGTGAAGTGGAAAAGTGTGGTGAAGAGCAGACACAGAATGCTTCTGAGAAGCTGGTTGAAGGTGCTCCAAATGGTAGGGTCGCAAAGGGAGTCAAGGGAGATGGAGGCAACTCCTCCTGGGGAAATAGGCGATCAAGGAGGTTTCAAAAAAGGATATCTAGGATCATGCTCGATCAGAGGCCTAGTGCAGACATCATCAGGAGCAACCTCAACAGTGGTGCTCAGGTAATGATTAGTCGAGGCAATAGTGGTAGGGCTACAACTAATTTCCCAACAGGTGCAATAGGTATGGTTCTCATAAAGGCTGGGGGCGGGAAGCAATTTCAAATTTTGGCGGTCAAAGGAGCGCTAGTCACAGAAAAAAGGAAAGCCCTAGATCCTTTCTGGGCCCTCCTAGAGACGAGTTTGGACACTCAGATCGACGAACTATGGTAGTGGGATCTAAATTTTTGGCTTCCTCAATCAAGTGGCTGGAAAGCCAAGGCTTAATCATGAAGCGGTTTGGAGCCAATTTGAATTGGGATGCCTTGATCTGAAGGTGGTAAGGATGTTGGGGCTCATAAATAGGCTTCAAATATCTGGCGAATGACTATTTCCTAGTTGTATGCCCTTCCCCCTTTGTGCAGACAAATTTTTTGGATGGGGTTTGGTTGATGGGTAGTTTTGGTTTATACATGTGGAAATGGGAAGTAGAATTTGACCCCCTCCAACATCAAATGAGTTATATCCAAGATTGGTATAAACTACCGAAACTCCCCTATGAGTTCTAGCAAGTTGACATTTTGGAGGAGATAGGAAATTATCTTGGAAAATACATTTGTGCAGATGAATGGAAAGAAGTGGATAACATAAGCACCTATGTGTGACTCTATGTGGAAAACCCTATAAAATTTACATGGATTGGGGTGTTTTGTCTCAACCATTAGTCTATGAACCAAGACCAAATAGGATCTGGGTCGACACTTTGGGTTGGTGATCATGGGAGGCCCCCTCTGGGTGTGGTACAAATGAGAATCTGAGTCTGAAGCTTGGTGATCCTGTTGGTGGTGGCTCTGAGGTTCCAACAAGTTCTACAGGCAATGGTGTTGGCCTAGCTTGCCAAGAAATGAATGATGATGGAACCTTAGAGGCAGAGCCGATTCTCGAGACTCCAAATCAAAACCAAGATGTGAATGAAAAACTCAACAACAAAGTCTTTGATGTTCTTGATCTAATAAGCAACAACTTCAGGGAAGAAAACCTAGACTCCTTGCTAGAGGTAAGGAAAGAAATTGTGGAATTGGCTCAAGAGGCGAAGGAAGCCTCAGATGGGCATCTCATTGAAGCAATAAAGGTGGAAGATGATGACTTGGAATTGGTGGGAATGGAAATTGTTGCATATGCACTAGTGTTTGAGGTTGGTGGCCAGTTTTTGGTTGGCACTGATGGTTTGGGGACCTTGAAAAAAGAGGTAGGGAAGTCTTCTCCTGACTATGGGGAACACAAAAAGTGGGGATGAACTCCCAATGTGGAAAAAATGAAGTTAGATGGCGAAGCGTCTGGATAGAAGAAGATTTCAGAAATACTTAAAGTAGGGAAGGGGGATACCCTTCCTGAAGAAAAATGAAATCCTAACTTCGAATGTTAGGGGCATCAATGCCCCTAATAGGCATCATTTGGTGAAGGATCTGATTGATTCTGGCTAGGTGGAAGTGTGCATTCTTTAGGAAATGAAGCTAGATCAAGGGGAGGCAGTGTCTTTTGGTAAGAGGATGAGTTCTTGGAAGTATCTGGCAGTTAATACAGACGGGGCTGCAAGAGGACTATTGACTCTATGATATCCCAATAAGGTTTTAGTGGAGAAAGTATAGACAAGCAGTAGATGGCTTTCTTGCAAAGTCGAGAGTTTCTCTTCAAATATTTGTTTCTTTTTTATCAATGTGTATGACCCTCATTTGTGTATAGAAAAATAAAGAACTTGGTTAGAGATTGAAAATTTGTGCTTTGGAGCTAGCTTCAAAATTTGCTTTGTTGGAGGGGACTTTAACATGATCCTACACTCAACCAACAAGTGGGGTGGGGTGTCATGAAAGCTTCAATCCCAAATTGACTTTGAAGCCTTTGTGGGAAGGAATCTTCTCTTTGAAATACCTACAACCAATGGCTCATTTACCAGGATGAATCAACGTCTTGGTTTTTGCTCAATCACAGAAAAGCTGGATAGATCTTTCTTCAAAGGAAACATGGGTGCCTTTCCTTTCTCAATGGAGAGAAAAATTCTTCTGTGCCCTGGGTCTGATCATTTTTTGGTTCTTTTGGATATTTTGGGAGAGAACCACCCAATAAGGTGTCCTTTTAAATTTGAGGCAATGTGGATGAAGGATCAATTTTTTTCCTCTAATCTTTGTTTGGTGGGAGGAAGTAGGTTTGCTAGGTTCCAAGATGTTCACCCTGACAACAAAACTGAAACATGTCAAGCACAGGTTAAAAGATTGGAATAAGTTCTACTTCAAAAATATCTTCAAATAAAAGAGAAAAATGAAAGGTGAATTGAGGGCTTTGAATGAGGAGGTTATTCAATTGGGCATGTATAACTCATAGTTTTTATAGGAGGAGTTGCTAAGAGAACTCAACGAGATTGTCTTGAAAGAGGAAATCTTTTGGCACCAAAAGTCAAGGGAGTTGTGGTTGAAATATGGCAACAAAAACACCAAGTTTTTCCACAATTCTACAAAAGTAAGGCGAGAGGTCAATAAAATTTCTCATATCATCTTAGTAGATGGGCACCTGTTGGACAGTCTAGATTAAATCGTAGAGGAGGCTGTATCCTTTTTTCAAAAAAAATTGAACAATTGGGAGGGCTTAGGGCTTGGCGCACAACAAAGTCTTTTGGATTGCATCCCAAAGTTGATGTTGGATGATAAAAAAAAACAATTGTTAAAATTATTTTCAGAAGAAGAGATCCAAAGAGCTCTTTTCCAACTTCATCCAGATAAATCCCCAAGGCTAGATGGCTTTCCTACGTCCTTTCAACACTATTGGAGTATAGTTGGGGTAGATGTTGTCACTGTGATTAAAGATTCTAGGGATTTTGGGAAAATTCTGAAGGAACTCAACACTTTCATAGCTCTAATTCTAAAAAAAGAGAAATCAGACAAAATGGAATATTTTTGGCCTATTTCTCTATGCAATGTAGTATACAAAATCTTGGTGAAAGCGGTGGCCAATCAATTCAAGATATTACTACCTAGCTTAATCTCTGAAGAACAAACGGGTTTTGTCTTGGGATGCTCAATCTATGATGGTGTGATAATTTCCCAAGAAGCCATTCACTCAATTTTGAAACCAAAAAGTAATCTATGTTAATGAAGCTGAACATTAAAAAGGCATATGACAAAGTAAATTGGCACTTTCTCTTCAAAATTATGGAAGGATTTGGCTTTCATTTAGCTTGGCTGGACTTTGTTTTCGGCGAGATTTCTAGCATGAGGTACTCAGTGCTGGTAAATGGCTCACCGCATGAATTTTTTGAGGCCACTCGAGGACTCAAACAAGGAAATCTGATCTCCCCATTCTTGTTCATAATCATGGCCGAGGTGCTTGGAAGATCATTCACAAGAGCTATCTCAACAGGAGAGTTAAAAAGGGATTCAAATAACAAGCAATCTTCCTCTCGTGATACATCAAAAATTTGTTGACGACAATATGTTGCTTGGTCAGGCTAGGTTGAAGGAGGCTCAAATCTTCAAAAGGATTTTGTTTGATTATTCTTGAGCCTCGGGGCAAGAGGTAAGTTTGGAAAAATCTAAAGTATTCTTCTTTCATATTGACCCATCTTTGGAAAAATGTATCCTTCAAGTTTTGCAGTTTCAAAAAGGAAAGCTTCCTTGCAAATATTTGGGCCTACCATTGGCATCAGGTGTATAGTCAGGAAAGTTGTGGGATCCACTCATTGCAAAGGTTGAGAATAAGATTTCTTCTTGGAAAGGCAGGTGGCTCTCTTAAGCAAGCAAGCTAACACTTATAAAGACAGTTGTGGCGGCTCTCCCAATCTATATGCTATCATGTCTTCCTTTGACTAGGGACGCTTGCTCTAGGTTCAATCAAAAGATGAAGAATATTTTCTGGCAGGGGAATTTAGATCAAAAGAAGTTCCCTCTAATCAAGTGGAAAAATATTTGTAGGTCCCGGGTGGAGGCGGGTGCAAAGATAAAAAATCTATCTTTGCAAAATAAAGCCCTAGGGGCCAAACTGGCCTATAAAATGTATGTTGGGTAGGAATTAAAATGGGTGAAAATTATAAAAAGTGAAATACTTGGAGGATGGGGAAGCGAGTTTTTTCACAACTAGGAATCTCCCCAAAGGTTCACACATATGGAATTTCATTTGCAGTTGCAGATATTTGATCATGAAATCACTCTCTTGAGATGTTAGGGACGAAAACTCAACTCTCTTTTGGGAAGATTCATGGGGAGGATTTAGTAAGTTGGTTGAGAATGGAAGCCTACAGAATGTAAGGGAGGTCACCAAACTTTCCTGGGGAAGTAAAGTAAAGGACTATTTGATCATTGAGCATGTGGATGGTGCGTTGAGCTGGAGTTGGAAGGATCCTAGGCAATTGGCTCTCAGCATGACAAAAATTGAAATCTTTGAGTAAGCCTTAAAACACTGACCTCTATGTATCAGGGATGGTAAGGATGTGCTTAAGTGGAGCTGCTTCAAGTATCTAGAGATGCTTTAGGTATCTACAACGCCAAGGAAGGATACACAATTTTGATGAGGCAACTTGAGAAACCTTTGCCAATCCTAGATGATTTATGCTAGAACAACAATTGCCTCCCCAAATCTAGAATATTCTAATGGTTTTCCATTCAAGGAAGAGTGTTGATAGTAGAAAGGTTGGTGAAATTTGGTATGAGGCCCCTCAAGATGTGTGCTTTGCAAGGTAGGGGCATAAACTAGTGACCACCTTTTCCTCAATTGCCCATTCACAACTAAGTGTTGGAATTGGTTGTGCGCCAAACTCAACTTGAGCAAAGCCCTGCTTGACAAGATTATGAGTTGGTTCAGAAGTTAGCCTAAGTTGGGTGGAAAGTCATTGTTTTCCTACTTGTGGTAGTTGTGCCTGTTGATGCTCCTATGGGAAGTATGGAAAGAGAGAAATCATCAAATTTTTAAGGATGAGGCAATGCTTCTTCCGTATTTTCTCAAAAAATTGGAAGCTTGTATAGTGGAATTAGAAAACTCAAGGGTGACAGGGGATGTTGGTTCAAAAGCCCCTTTCTTTTGTTGGGATTCAAAATTTTTGAAAACGTGGAATGTTCAAAAGGTGGCACTTGCTCCAGGTTCTAGAAGCACTGCAAGTAAAGCAAATTGTGAAGAAATCAAATGGAAACCTCCTGCCCAAGGATGGCATAAGTTAAACTTTGATGGTGCCTCTAGAGGCAACCTGGGGAAGTGTGGCACTGGTTGCATAATTAGAGATTGGCAAGGCATTGTGGTGGGGAAGCTGGCTTAGCCTCTATGTTGGGGAACAAATAATGCAGCGAAACTTCAAGCGACACAAGCATGAATAAAATTATGTATTGAGTTGGGTTTGAGGAATGTGGTAATTGAAGGAGACTCTATTGTCATTATAAACATATTGAGATTGGGTCTTCTTCAAAATTAGCTTGGTACAATTCTGGACGTCACACTCTCTCTCCTGAGCAAGTTTGAAAATTTTGAAATAAACCACATTTTGCGGGAAGGTAATTCAAAGGCAGACTCTCTTGTGAATCTGGGGGTTGATGGCATTACCTTGAAAGAAATTTCTACTTCCAAGACTACCTTTGGGTGAGTGGCATAGTAGGAGGTAGGGAGGGTGCTACTTCATCACCCGCAAGCTTGCATGGAGTGGCTAGGTGGTAGCCTATTGAGGATTGGGATCGAGCTGGAGCCATGGATCACATGGCCTTGGGAATTCTCTAGAGAAAGTAACTTCAATAATTGCTCATCGACATTGGGTGTTGTGAATTGTTCCTCTTTAGATGTTTTCCAGCCTATTCATGTTTATTGTTGAGCATGTGATGATGGGCTTGATTGCAGTAGGTGGTGGTTTTATTCTCTAAGTGGAGCGGAGGATCAACATTGGCATTTTGTCTACTTCACTTCTTGTCTGGCCATGAGTAGATTTATTTTGCTAGTTTTGGTGAAGGAATTGGAGATGGGTGGCATGGTCACTCATGTTCAACTAAAGAGTTCAAAGCATCAGTTGGCCTTCAAAGTTCAGGTCACTTCTCTATGGCTACATTGAATTATGAAGCATCTAGATTACCTCACCTTTTCCGTGATCAAATGCATTGCTTGAAAAGGATATATGGAGAATGTGGAAGGATATCATCTAGATTTTGATATTTTTTCCCATGTTCTGGCTAGATTGCTCGACATCAGTGTCCCTAAAGTAGAATCGAGGGTTATTATGAGGAGTCTATTTCATAAGGACATGTTGGTGTGTTTGGACAGAGCTTTTCGCTTCCATGGGAAAATGTATACCATGCCCTCTAGATTTGGCTCTCCTTAACAACCCTGACATGTGGGTGAGGTTCTTTCCATTCCTCTTGGATGCCAATGATCTGGAATTGTTAGAGCATAGGCATTCGACTGTTGCTAGGGTCAAATTTCTCAGGAAGAAATTTCTCTTGATTCCAATTGTAGACTTGGCTTGGAAAAGAGAGTTTCGTGTGTTTGCTCAGTAGAACGTGTGGTGAATAGGGCTTGGAAGGTTGGTGGGTCAGTGTCAAATTACGGGATATGTTTTTGGTTGTCTGTTAAGCGTAGTCTCCTATGTGATAAGGCTCTTTGTAAATTCGGTTGCTAGTTTTGTTTATGTCTGCATTTTGAATTTGGTGGACAGTCTTGTTTTGTCTTGGCCATGTAAATGGGTGGTATTATGGCAATCTCAGCTCGACATGTAATGTGTATGTAGGAAGTTTTTTTGATCACCCAAGTGGGCTAGAACTCTGTAACCTTTGAATTTCAAAATCAATATAATATATCTCTCTTACTTATCAATATATATATACATATTATAATATAAAGTAACTTACTATAATATATATATATATATAAATAGATATATGATGTTATAAACACATATTATTATTGTTATATATATATATGCAATGAAAGCCACAAAACATGGCAAATATGCCATGCATATAGCGGAATGTATATACCACTCAATGGAAAATTCATAAGCCATTTCTAAATGTTATTTTAAAACATTAAGGGAAGCCATAAGTGGCACCAAACCTTGCAAATAAATAGTGGCAAGAATGCCACAATAAAGGTAAAAGTTAAAAAGAGTTTTATGAGTGAAACATAGGAAAATAGGTGAGGTAGGTTTTGAATGGGGCTATGCACCTATCTTTCTATTTCCATTATGAAAAAGAGATCCCCTAAGGTAAGATTGACTTTCAACCCTTAGGTGAGTCAACCTTAATGGAGATCTTGTTGTTTTCCTTATGATTGAGGATGGGGTAAATCAACTTGAAATGAAATTTTAGAAGATAAATGAAAAATACCAAATGAATGCAATTATGTAATGTAAAACATGAATCATCAATTTAAAGCCTTAATCTAGCAGAATCCACAACCTTCTGAAAAATATAAGATGTTTATGAATTTATGCACCTGTCACCAAAAGCTCCTGTTGAGTGTCCTCCTAGGAAATTTTTTCCCTAGGGCGAATGGGTCTTGCTACAAGTATCTAAAATTTTCTTTCACAGTCCCTTGCTCTTGGATCTCCACTCCCAATTCCTCTGGATTTCACTGTTGGAAAGTCAAAATTAAATTCTACAAGTGTGTTTTTGTGGCTTGACGATAATGTTGACAACTTTGCAAAATTTCACTTTTGATGAATCTTCAATACTTCTTCATGTTGCAAATATGGTGTTGTCATTGATGTCAACAGGAAGTCTACTAACTAGTTTTTTTCATTGATGTCAACTTTGTGTTAAGGAAGTTGTTGCATGATGAAGATGTCGAGGATATTGAGAAAATTGTAAAAAAGAGGAAAAGAGGTTGTTGCAAGTTGTGCATGTGTAATTGAGATATTGAGGAAGTGTTGTGAGTACAAGGAGCTATATTTTGTTATATTGTCTGAAGATCAGTTGGTTTGAAGTAATGAGATGATATGTTGTCTCTGGTACTTGGTTTCCAAGTGCTTTTGAGAAAATTTGATAAATAGAGTAAAATGTGTTGTGCAAGTGTTCAAAGTGTGCTCTAGTATTGTGCTCCATGTTTCTTCTATGTTGATCCTATGCCTGTGTGGATCTAATATGTTGTTCATGGTTGTCAAAGGTTATATTCAGAATTTAGGTTTCTAGATCATTTTACAGAGCGAGATATTTCACTAGTGTGTGAACCAGTTTTTCAGTAATGTTTTTTATAGCTGGGAAGAAATGCATTTTCTCCATGTTTCTCTATTTTTTGGCTTCAATTTGTACAAATTTGGGGAGTTTCTTATAATGCTTAGTATCCTTTAGGTTTCAATATTTCACTTGATTTGGTGCAGTATAGAGTGAGCTTCATTTGTCAGTGTGTGACTAAGGTTTACTAGTTGTTATGAGATGAAGTATTTGTATGATGTGAGCTTGGATGAAGTGTTTGATGAATCTCAAGTAGTTCATGGATTATTCTAGATCGTGCTCAAGTGAATTTTATTGTTTGGAATTTTTGGATTGATTTAAGGAAGGGTGTACTTAATGTTTATGGTGTTTAGCATGGGCGTTGGTCAACCTTGTGTTAGCACTACATGCGAAGCTTGTGGAAGCGTGTTAAGGTGTTTTGGGATCTATTTGGGTCCTAATTAAGGATTTATGTAGGTCGCCTTCATTCCTATCCACTGTGGGAATGTTTAGGTGCCAACCTATTTTGAATTTGTATGCATATATATATTCTTTATGATGAATTTTGTGTGGTTATATAAGATAATCTTAGTGTAATAGCTTAAATACCTAAATTGGCATAAAGTATATATATATATATATATATATATACTTCATAGGTTGTGAAGTATGGGAAACAATATTAAAAAATGATTTTGAAAACTTAGTTCACTATCTCAATTCTCTAGGTTTAGTTGACCTCCTAAATAAAAAATATTCAAGTTGTGTACAAAATTTATTCATTAAGTCTAATTGTATAATTGTAATGGCTAGGAAACTCAATGTGTCAGATAGATTTTATATGTCTCACAATATTTCTTTGGTTCCATATCACCTTAGTGTATTTCTAAAGGTAGATGATCTCTTATCACTTTCCCATCCTTTGATCCATCTCTCTTATTTTACTCATCCATCCTCTCAACTCTCCTTCAAAAGTAAAACTTCAAAATTAAAAAATCTTGATTGTGTTGCTCTCTAGTGGGAATTTGGGAATTTTAAATTTCATCCCCATGCCACAAGAAGGGAAACCATAGATTAAATAGTGGTATAATTCTCTCTCTCTCAATGCACTGTATTACTCACTCTTTTGGTAGAAGAATGGCCTAATTGAAATATAAATATAGAGAAAAATGTCCATAAGGGAGATTGGAGCATGCTAGAAAAAAATTTGTGTGTGATCCTAGTAATGTTATGACACAATATTATATATTGTTTAACTTAGGTGCATAAACTTGGCATTTATAGAGGACAAAGTGCCAAAATAAGCACTCCACTCTATTAAATTAAGGAAAAAAATAGAGGCACACAATTCTTCTTCAATTACTTGAACTACAAACCTAAGAAGATTTTTTTACTAATTGATGACAACTTAGGTTCATTGCACATAAATCTCTCTAAGATAACTATTTTAGGATTTATATGGGAATATCTTTAAAGAGAAAATCCAATGGGAGAAGATACAAGAAAACCTTGAATATATAGTTTAAGATTATATTCCCAACAAGATTGATCCTAGATATAGTCAATTTTTGGATTGATTTCTTTCTTTTGAGGAGATTTGCATGCCCTCATTTCTATTAAACTATGTAACTATATATTAAATATGGTATTTATCAAATTTATTTGGAAGCATTTGAAAAAATTATCTTTAGGCCTAAGCTTCAAAAAAGGCTTAAGCAAACTCCCCCCTAAGGGGAGAATTGAATACACCATTTCTCGTAGGTAACTTATTACACTATTAAATGCTTCTTGCAATAATATTGCTAACACATTGGCCATTCAAATAAAGCTAATGGTTAAGGATATTATAAGGCTAGAAGACACATGTTTTCTTGTTGGATGATATAGTCTTGATAATCTAGTTTTTGCATGGGGAACTAATGAACAGGCTCAATAGTCAAGCCAAAATGTATTTTGGTCAATCTATATTTTGGAAAAGATTACAATAAAACATATTAGAACTTTAATCTCCAAATATTTCAAAGATGTCAATGATTTCCTAGTGGTTAATAGAAAGATATCCAAATATTTCCCTCTACAATGCTCCATTATACAAGGTTTCAATTTATAACTCTGGAAATCATAATAAATTATCAAAACATCTACACAAGTAAGATTCACACACAATTTTACATGGAAACCTTGCGAGAGAAAACCATGGAAAAAATATTGCTTTTATAAAAAAACTTCTTACAACTTCGTAGGCACCAACCCACAAGAGACACCAATCCCCTCTAGATGATTTGTAGGCACCAACCCACTAGAGGTACCAATCCCCACAACTGAGCACCAACTCAACAAGAGACACCAATCTCTTTAAAGACAAGGCACCACCTCTAAGAGAATAAAGTGATAAGTGATGAATCTTCTTCTTGAATTGGATCTAAAACACCTCCATAAATCTACTCAATAAGCTCCTTAAATCTACTTATGATCTTCAATAATCTCTACTCATAGGGCTACAAATATTTTCCTTAAGGTTTGCAATAAATCACCTTCAAAGTTTGCTTATACTCTTCAAAAAATTTGCTTGAAAAGGTTTGAAACATATTGCTCACAAGTCTGAAACTAACTACTCATGATGAGGTCTAAAATGATCTACTCATAGTCTTCACAAATTTCTGCTCATAAATTCTAAAATAAATAGCTCATAAAATCTTTACAAATACTCCTTAGATATGCTCTAAGATCTTCTAAAATCACCCTTTCATCTACTAAATATCTACTCTATAAATTTGAGTGATATTCAAAGAATGGATGTATGTTCATTCCGCCAACAACCTTCTCTATTTATATATCTTCAAGAGAGGTCACTTTCTCAATCAATAGCCAGTCATATCCTTTCAACAAGGTCAAGGGATGAATTTTTTATTTGCATTTAATTTCCAAATTTTGGCACCTCTCTAGGGTCAGCCTAAAAATAAAATAAAATAAACATATTTTTAATTTATAAATTTACTAGAATTTCTAGGTGTCATACATGGGGGAGTTGGGGTTGAATTCGGCACAAAAAAAATAACATTTAATATTTTTTCATTCTCTATGGGTCAGCCACCTTTGACATCAACAACAACAATTTTTCAATAATCTCCCCCTCTGTCACTGATGGCAACCTTGCAAAGAAACAATTTTGAAATGCAACAAGATCATATGCTCCCCCTAATTGAAATGATCCCCCTGACTTTGCTTGTCCTCCTTTGACAACAATGGAAAAGGGAATTTCAGGCTAATCAAATAAGACAATGGGTAGCTCCCTTTGAACATATGCTCATCTTAAAGAACTTATTCAATGAATGAGAATGACATTAGTCCCAATTTCTCCCTCAGGTACTCAAAAGTCTCTTTTGGGAGTGACTTCATGAAAATGTCTATAATTTGTTCCTTTGTAGCAACATATTCCAACTTCACTTGTTCCTCAAGCACTTGTTCTCTGAAATGATAATTAATTGGAATATGCTTTGTCTTGAGTGCATAACTGGATTCTTTGATGTGTTTATGGCACTTGTATTATCACAAAGTATGGGAATGGGATGCTCATATTCAACCTTAACATCCTTCAAACTCTGTTTGATCCATAAAACCTGTGTACAACAAGCTGCTATTGCAATATATTTTGCCTCCACTATAGATAGGGAAATTGATGCTTGTTTCTTGCTTAACCAAGATACAAGGCAATTTTTGAGAAAGAATGCTCCTCCACTAGTGCTCTTCCTGTCATCAACACTGCCTACCCAATCCACATCCGTATATGTTGTAATGGTCAAATCTTCACCCCTTGGATACCACAATCCAAAATCCATAGTCCCCTCAAATATCTCAATATTCTCTTGACTGCATTAACATGGATTTCTTTCGGGGCTGCCTAAAACCATGCTACCAAACCAACTGCTTGCATAATGTCGGGCCTTGTAGCTATTAGATATAGAAAGCTTCCAATCATAGATCTATACATAGTCTGATTTGCTGCTGGAGAATCATCATCTTTGCTCAATTTGCAACCAGTAATCATAGGCGTACTTACTGGATTACAATCTTCCATTCTAAACTTCTTCAACATTTCCTAAACATATTTGGTTTGTGATATAAAGATCCCTTTATTTGATTGAGAGATTTGCAATCCAAGAAGCTATGATAGCTCACCTAAAGATAGACATTTCATATATTCCTTCTACATGCTTTGAAGCAAAAATTCAGCCATCTTTATCATTATCACTCTCCAAAAATGATGTCATTGATATATACCACAATAATTAACAACTTATCTCCTTCATTCTTATTATACAGGTTGCTATCTGCTATTTCTCTTTTGTAGTCTTGCTCTTGGAGGTACTTGTCTAACCTTGAATACCAAGCCCTTGGGGCTTGTTTTAGTCCATAAAGGGCCTTCTTCAATCCACACACATAATCTTCTTTCTCTGATAAGATGAATCCTTCAGGTTGCTCAATAGACACTTCCTCTTCAAGATTTCCATTAAGAAAAGCTGATTTGATGTCCATCTGATAAACTTTGAAATTCTTTAAACTTGCAAGAGCTAAGAACATTCTGATAGCCTCTAATCTTGCAATAGGGGCAAATGTGTCTTAGAAATCTATTCCTTCAACTTGTGCATAGCCTTTGCACACAAGCCTTGCTTTATTCCTTGTGACTTCCCCATCTTCTTTCAGCTTGTTTCGAAACACCCACTTGGTTCCAATGACGTTCTTGTCCTTAGGTTTTGGGACAAGCTCCCAAGTTTCATTCTTCTTTATTTGATATAATTCTTCCTCCATAGCCTTGATCCAATATTTGTCTTCCCTTGCTTTTGAAAAGTTCTTTTTTTAACTTTGGAAAGCAAACACAGATTTGCATGATCTGTTGTATTTGCAAGTCTTCTTGTCTAAATTTCTGTGTCTTTGTCTCCAATAATTAGATCTTCAGGATGGTTCTTTTGAACAAATCTAGATGGTGTCTTGGGTGGTGCCTTTGATGAAGTCTTCGGACTTCTTTGCTCAACTTCTCAGTTTTCAATTTCTTCCTTTGTTTCTTCTTCTTTGCAACTTTCTTCCTTTTGATAATCAATTTCTTGTACTATCTCTTTTTGATGCCTTTCTTCGTCAACCCTTACATTTGCACTTTCAACAACTTTGTGCAATCTCTTGTTGTAGCATTTATAAGCTTTAATCCTTGTGGAATATCCAAGGAAGATACCCTCATCACTTCTTGAATCAAATTTTCCCAAATCTTCCTCGTCTCTTC
>VDFB02353405.1:0-17486 GCA_007258455.2 Sequoia sempervirens
CTTACCTGTAAAGCAGTCCAATCAATTACATGACTATCTCCTGGTATAGACTTTTTAAGATAGGACACATGGAAGACATTATGCATTTTGGAAAGAGCTGGTGGCAAAGCGATTCAATAGGCTACATGATTCACTTACTCTAGAACCTCAAAGGGTCTAACATAACATGAAGCTAACTTAGAAGACTTTCCAAATTTAATGGAGCTTTTGTGAGGTTTTACTCTTAAAAGTACTTTGTCACCTAATGAAAAATTAGGGGGCACTCTCTTAGCATCTACGTAACTTTTCTGTTGACTGTTAGCTTCTGCTAACCTTTGCTTAATATCCTTAACTTTCTCATCCATTTTTGCTAACATTTACAGTCCAAGACTTACTCGATCCTCAAGTTTATCCCAACTTATAGGAGTTCAAAACTTTTGACCATACAAAGCTTTGAAAGGAGCCATCTTTATTGTAGAATGATATGAGTTATTGTACACAAATTGGACTAAGGGTAAGTAATCTTCCCACTTGTATTGCTGATCCATGCAATACACCCTAAGTAGGTCCTCCAATACTTGGTTTAACCTTCCATTTTTCCCATCCATTTCCGAATGATATGTCGAGCTAATATTTAACTGAGTCCCAAGTGTAGAAAACAAGGTTTTCCAAAACCTAGAAGTGATTTGTGCATCCCTATTAGAAATAATCTTTTCAGGATTCCCATGCAATCTAAACACTTCCTGCACAAACTTCCTTGTTATGACTGGTGCTCCATTAGTTAAGTTCCCTGGTATAAAATGTGCCACTTTTGTAAGCTTATTCACTACCACCAATATGGAATTGTGCTTATTCCTTGACATAGGCAGTCCTTGCACAAAATCCATACTTATAACTTGCCATTTCCATTCTAGTATGTCATGTGGGTATAACAAACCTCCAGGATGATGATGCTCAACTTTCACCCTTTGACACTCAAGACACCTAGCCACAAAATTGGTGACATCTCCTTTCATTCCCTTCTAGAAGTATAATGGTTTCACATTAGCCATCATTTTTGCCACTCCTGGATGTCCGAAATATGGTGCTTCATGTATTTCCTTCCATACCAGATTTCTCACTTCTTTCACATCAAGTACATAAATTCTACCTTTGTATCTAAGTAATCCACTAGGTTCAAATTGGAAACCTTCATACTTAGAATCTTGAGGATTATCCATAAGTGCTTGCTTAACCTGTAAGTAACTCATCCTCTTTGCACTTCTGGAGTACTTGCCCTTTGAAATCAGTTTGAATTGCTACTATGGAAGTAATGTGGCATCTCTGACTCAATGCATCAATGACCTGATTTTCCTTCCCCTTGATATAACTGATATTAAAATCATAATCAGCTATCAACTCTAACCATCTCCTTTGTTTGGCATTCAAATTCAATTGAGTAAAAAGGTACTTTAACCCATTATGGCCAATTTTCAACTCAAAGGGTTTCCCAAGCAAATAGTGCCTCCACATCTATAATGCATGAACAACAGCTGCCAACTCTAATCATGTGATGCATAATTGATTTCATATTATTTCAGCTTTCTAGACTCATATGCAATCACTTTCCCATCTTGCATCAATACACCTCCTAACCCTTCTCCGCATGCATCCATGATAACCAAGAAACTTCCTTTAGGATCTGGTACCTTTAGAATTGGTGCGGTGGTTAGTTTCTCTTTGAGTAGGTCAAATGCTTCTTGACACTTCTCATTCCATTCAAATTTATTTCCTTTCTTTTGCAAAGAAGCTATAGGAAAGGAAATCGTAGAAAAGTAAGTGACGAATTTCCTATAATATCCTTCCAAGCCCATAAAACTTCTCACTTCTAACATGTTTTTGGGTATAGGCCACTAAATAATGACCTTAATCTTTGTTGGATCCATTGCAATTCCTTCTACTGAAATCGCATGACCCAAATAATGTACCCTCTTTTGGAAGAATGTACACTTGGATAGTTTACTGTACAACTTGTGCTCTCTTAACCATTGTAGAACCATTTCAAGATTCTTGCAATGTTCTTCCTCATTTATAGAATAAATTAGGATGTCATCTAGAAATACTAGTACAAACTTGTCGAGGTAATCCCTGAACACACTATTCATTAGATTCATGAACGTTGCTGGTGCATTTGTTAAACCAAAGGGTAAAATAATGAACTCATAGTGTCCATACCGAGTTTTGGAAGCATTTTTAAAGATATCTTCATCTTTAACCCTTAACTGGTGATATCCAGACCTCAAATCTATTTTTGAGAAAACAAATGCACCTCTCATTTGATCAAAAGATCTTTAATGTGTGGAAATAGATACTTATTCTTAACCGTAGCTTTGTTAAGTATATGATAGTCGATGCACAATCGCAATGTTCCATCCTTCTTCTTAACAGCGATAATTGGTGCTCCCCAAGGTGAAACACTTGGTCTTATTAATCCTTTTGACAATAATTCATCCAATTGTGTCTTAAGTTCCATAAGCTCTGTGGTGGTCATCATATGGGGTACCTTGGATATAGGTTCTGATCTAGGAACTAAATCAATAGAGAAATCAAACACTCTTTTTGGCAGTAATCCTAGTAACTCTTTAGGATTCAACACATTTGAAAATTCCCTCAAAATTAGATACTTCTCCATAACTGATTTTCTAGTTTCTTCTATTTCTCCATCTTCTAACTTTTGTAGACTCTAGTACTCAAAATTTTCACTATCATGCCCAAGCTCTTCAATTTTTATAGCAAAGATTTTACACCCTTTCTTCTTAGCTTTCATAAGTTGCATTTCTATAATTTGTTGAATCTTTACCTCTCTAGGTATTCCTTGAAATTTTACTTGATTTCCATTATCATTTAGGAATTCAACAGTCTTGGCATGACAATCTACTATGGCCCTATGCCTCCATAACCAATTCATTCCTAGGATAACATCATATGATCCTAGTGGTGCGACATAAAGGTTGACTTCAATAGTAACACTAGGTAGTTCTATCCTAGCCTCGAATAGACATTGATCCACCTTTTCTCTTGTATTGTTTGCATACTCTACATTCCATGACATTTCCATGTGCCCTGCCTTCCTAGATAATTATTTTACTATTCTAGGTGAAATGAAATTTTCAGTAGCACCCGTATCAATAAGAATAGAAATAGGCAATCCAAACAAAGTACCTGGTGTTTCAATCAGTGTTACTTGGTAATCAGCTTGTCGATCATCCATAGCAGCATGTATCCTTTTTTGAAACATAACCTGTTGAGTGGGTAATGAGTTGCCATATGTTTGGGAACCAAAAGTTTTATTAGGACACTCCCTTGCATAATGATCCCCTTTACATATATAACATCCTGAAGGCGACCCTCATTTTCATGTGGCCTCTCCACTCTTATTGGTGCCTTCACTAGCCTTGCTAGTGTTACCAAAGCTATAATTATTTCTCTTTCAGTCTTTTCTAAACTCTTTCCCATTGTAGCAAGATCTTTTCTCTTTTTCTTGGTAGCATTCTGAATAGGTTCCTCCTTCTCAGGAGCTATCTTATTGGGAACTTCCATATCTCTCTTTTGCTCTTTTCTTTCTTGCTGGTTGGAATTTTCATATACAAGATCCATTTTGGTTGGACCTTGCATATCTACTTCTCCACCAATCCTGTTATTGAGTCCCAAAATTAATTTCCTGATGTAGAAACACTCATCCTTGTGGTAGATGGGGACATAATGAAGAATTTGGGTGAACTCCCAGTATTTATTGACCATCATGGTCCCTTGCTTTAACTCTTGGAAATCAGTGAGTTTTTGATCATAATAAAGTTGTGGTAACCATCTCTTGCGAAAAATTTCCACAAATTCTCCCCAAGTTAGTTTCCATGAACTTATGCTAAGCTCCAACTTCTTGTTCATCCACCAGTTAGAGGATTCACTCACTAACTAATATGCACCCCATGCTGCTTTGGTCACTTCATCATAGTTTCGTATCTCAAAGTATTTTTCCATCTGAACAAGCTAGAATTCAACTTCATCACTTCCAACACTACCATTGAACTTTGGTGGGAGTATCTTCTTCATATCCCTTGACAATTTGGTAGCCACAATATTCTTATTCCTCTCGATGGATGGTGTGGGTGATTTTTCCTTATCATGGTTATGGTTTTCACCTTGCCCATGGGAAGAAATTTATCCTTCTAGGTTATTGACAGGTGTTTCATTCTCTTCCCTATCCTTAGCTTTTTCTTTTTCAAGGTTAGTTAGCCTTGCCAAGATTTGGTCAAGCCTAGCTTCCATTCTAGTAGCTCCTTGTCCACCCTCCTGACTAGTTCTAGGAATAGTTCGCATCCTCTCATACGTCCTCACCATGCTTTATATGATTGGTTTAACCTGAATTTTTTATTCATGTTAACCTATTATGCTATCAATTAACTTTATTGAAAACATAAAAGTACATATTCACATGAACACAAGAATTCCATAAAAGATCAAGTATATACTTCTTTTGATAAACATAGTTTTATTCATAACATGAGGATTTCAATATCCTATTGATTACATTGATCGACTATTCAAATATTCAAGGGGAGAGTATACTTCATATTCACTCTCGGACACATAACTTAAAGGAGTATAACCTACAGACTGAGAAAATTGTTGTTCTCTATCTTTTTGTTCATCTCTCATCTGTTCGTACCTATCCCAAAAAGGATAATAACCCTCAAATTTATCATCTAATACATAATTACGGGAAGTAATGTCAATATGGTGTTCATCAACAATATAGTCTACATTCTTCATAGACATTTTTTCATGAGACCATTTCTTGACTGACGGTGTCCTTAGTGTATATCGCTCAAACTCTTTACTCAAAGAAATTGATATTACTTTAGCCAATGGTAGAACTCTAGGACCCCTAAAGATGAATGTAGGACTAGCACTTTCTTCTGAAGGCATATCCCTGGAAAGTGGTAATGATTATGACTTTTCAGGTGAGATGGCTAGTAGGTAATTATACATAGCCTCCATTCTCATCTTCCTCTTCACATTACTGATCTGAGAAAGTGCATGACTAAAAATTTTGGTATCACTCAACCAGATAACATTATTGTAGTTGGTTCCTTCAATGCTTCTAATGATGGCTTCTTTTTCCTTCTTGGCCTTGAGGTAACGTTCATTTCTGACTACTGACTTTCGAGCTGTTAATATGAGACGCACCATCCTGACACAAGAATTGTCATGACATTTGATAATGTTGGAAAGGAAAAATGACAAGCTCATAGGTTCTAGAGTTAAACTTGGTAGCTCTAATACCACATGTAGGGACCTAACCCTTTCATAAAGTAAAAATTTCTTAATTTTACACCAAACAAGTAAAGCTAACGAGTAATAAAGCCAATGCAATAAAAAATTTCTTTTCTTTTATTGATAATTTCAAAATATGATACAACATAATTCAACAAGTATTCCTTTTCTTTCAACTATACATCAGAGTAAGAGAGCATACAAGTACATACATATCTCATAGAGATTTTGAACAAATAGTAGTAAGAAGGTCTAGGAATCCATCCTTTAAAATATTGGTTCTTTAGTCGCCTGCTGTGGAGGAGAAGCATCACTTAGGCACTTTTTTGCCAACCACAAACTCATAATGCAGTCCCCCGCACATCTATCATTCGATAGATGGCCCTTCCCTTTGATGAAGAGATTGCTAGAGTAATTGATAACGACAAACAACTAAGCATAGTGTTGTGTCCTACATAAATAGAACATGTACAATCCAACAACTCTCAAACTGGTATGTAATACGAGATCATGGTGAACTGACAGTGTAGTTTCAACCATCACATAGTCTAAGTGGATATCGTACATAACACTACTTTGGCTAAAGTGTTTCATTCAGTATGTTCTACTGAGGGTCATCTATCACATACACTATTCAGGGCTGATTTGACTTAAGGATATCTTACACTATGCATAGGTATTGTCCTTCAATGGATAATCCGTACCTCAGACAACCTACAACATACTAAACTACTAGAAATGAATCTGCTTAACAAGTACGTACACAAGTTCCCTCCCATACTAGAATTCTATCCTAGGAGTAACACAAGCTTTCCTGAGTTAAACTAATAACTTAGCTGGTTGAACTTTACTTGAATCTTGCATTCATTCCAACCTAATAAATAGTAACTAATGCAAACATCATTATCCTATTATGGAGATCTTACAAACAATGTATAACATAGCTAGAATGCATCATTTTCCTTTCTCAGAAGACAAATAAATTCACTTCCTATGCACAGACAAAAAATACTAATTAAGCATCATTATAATTCTTCCAAATAGATAGAAGAAGAATATCCCATGCCTGTATTTTCTTTTCCCAAAAATGATGATGAAGCTTCCTTCACTACAACTCAATCCAACTTCTCCAATGAATTCCCAGCACTACAAAAATTAAAAAATATTCCTTACAAAATTCAGTCTTTCCACACTCATAAATAGGCAATAGATAATGATGAATTCCTTTGGTAGAATTCATCCCTCAAAAAGGTATTAATGAACTCTCAGAAATATGATAATTGGCTAAAAAAATGTTTCACTCAGAAACTAATTACTAGTTTGGAAATATTATTCACATAGGAATTGAATATTGGCTGCAACTATTGTTCACTCAGAAATTGAAGAATGAACATATAGAAATGCACAAGGTGATACACAATGAAGCATAAGGTAATCAAAAATGACAAAAGCTAAGCAAGATAATGTGAATGGTGAATGAGTGCAAATTAAGAGAGTTGGGTGACTATTTATAGTGAGCCCAACCTCCAACATTTCCTACAACCATGGCATGTGAAATGACACCACTACCATTTGAAACATTCAACCTGGAGGTGGCAGCATTTCCAGCCAGTACTTATCATTTAACAAGATGAGTCGACTTCCAATTTTTCCAACAATGTGAAGACTATTTCCAAAAGCACATGGATAATTTCATAAATCAACACTTACAAAATTTGTTTTCGGAGGTGGCGCCAAACTCATAAGATGGCATGATTTTCATATTTCAGAGAAGAAGTCAATCATAATTCTTCAACACATAGCCTTCATTGACTATCATTTAGGTTGAGTTGACAAAATATCAATTACTGCGTTGATTTTAGTCAAGCTATGGATTCAACTAGTTCAAATATTTAAATTCCTTTCAAAATTACTCCATGTGTATTAACTTGTAGGTGTCGCGTGATTTCTTCAGTGTCGTATGTGATTCAAATTCCTTTTGATTATATTGGCATACATAAGCCAAAGTCCAAAATCGTGAATTGAAATCTTTCTCAATTCGATCCATTCGATTTTCCAAAGTTTACATGATAATATCAAATCGATTCAAAATTTAATTCGATTTCCAAAGTTGAAACTATATAAATTATATATTTTATTATATATATATATATATATATATTTATAGTTTATAAATAATATGCATATATATATTTTAAATACCTTACTATAATATATATGTGTGTGTGTATTTATTTAACTATAATATATATAATATTAATATATATTTACATATATATATATATATATATATTTACCAAATATATATATCGTGAGCGAGTCAACATACATCCGATATATATGTGTGTGTGTGTAAGGAAATAATAATAATAATAATATTAATATCCACTTAATACAAGATGTGTGCATATATACATACATATATATATATATATATATATATATATATATATATATATATATATATATATATATATATATATATATATATATATATATATATATATATATATACCTATATATACCTCTAATACACACATTGTGTAGGTGTACCATATCGATGCATCGGTATGAGCATATCCATTTGCCAACGTATGCTCGTATCAATATGCATATCCCTATGGATTCGTGTATATACTATATATATGTATATATGTCCACATCTGATTCACTAACATTCATTTACATTACCATCATGCAGATAGGTGTGTAAGTGTGGTATCTCTACACATATGCATATACGTGTCGTTAGATCATCCTGAAACACATGTGCATACATATAGACATACTTTCACCTACATCCCTCCTATCCATATGATCATAATATCACAAGACATATATATAGATAAACATCACTCATAAATGCATACATAAGTAAACAAGACTCCTAATGCAAACATACAAGCTAAGGATGACTTACCTATAACCCACACAAACTGACTTAGTTCACTCAATCTAAGGTGACGTGTGTGTATGCTCAAATAGTTTACTTTACCAGTTACCCAACCAAGATCCTCTCTCGAGTGATACTTCCCCTCCTCCTGGAGGAATGGTTCATATACCTGCATCCACTGACACATGCTCACAATAGTCAAATGTTTGTAACATAATCAGTATACATAAACATGTCATAAGTTAGAATAATCACAATTCAATAACCTTCTATTCTCATAAATGCAATATTTCACCAAGAATAACATCAATTGAAGTAACATTAAATGAGAAAATCATCAAATGTGAAAAACACTCATATTGATAACAAGGAACATCATACTTTGTTCATCTTCAAAATTCTCATTTCAATCCATTTTACCCTATGCAGTAATAATAACTATACAATTGAGGTGTAACACTCTTGATGTCCTTCCCATAAATTATCATTTTGAAACTTTTTAGTACGAAGAACATTGAAATCATCATGCATTATTCCATCACTCATGCATTCTTCTTCATGTATCCAAGGGTATCTTGGCTCCAAATTACAATCCCTATGAAACTCAATAATTTCATCAATTATTTTCTTGACTTCCATAATTCTTGTGTTAGATTCTTGTTCCTTCAAAGTAGCTGCAATAGATGACTGATTTTCAGCTTTGTAGAGTGAAAATTGAACCAAAAATAATTCTAGGTTGAGTTCATCAACCTCTTTCTCCTTATCCTCAACAAACTTGATAAAATGATCCCTATCTGCAAGTAATTTAAATTCATTATTCTCAAGGCTTATTTGATTACCTATAAATCTACAAGAGAGGATCCTCTTTCAATTCCCTTTTGTCTCTCTTCAACTTGTACCTTCCAAAAAAGTTCTTAAACAAATTTGTGTGAGTTGTAAAAATGAGTTAAGGCTGCCACAACCTTATCTTCAGTGACTATCAATTGATTCTTCAAATTATGTAACTCATTAAGTGTTTGATGAAAATCAACTCCACACAATAAATTTTCAGATTTATCTTCAAGAACCTAACCCTTAAATTTAGTCAACTCTATGATATTTTATTTACACATTCTATGTTATGTGGTAAGGACATCACTGTGTTTGAAAGAAAAATTATCATAAGCTTTCTCTCCACCATGTTTTAGTGTAAAAATACCTGGATCCCATGGACTTATGAGTTGAGGGTTTTGATCTGAACAAGTATGCTCGTTGTGCTCCTTTTGAATGGTTGTTCCCTAGAACAAATCACCTTCCAAATCAAAAGGGATGAAGCTAACATGGATATTTTTATCCATAGGTGTTGCTGGGAAATCAAATTGATATACATTTGACATTAGAAATTCCTTCCCAAAATCTAAACTATTCTCACTAAAGTGATGTAGAAATTATTCACTATATGTTGATTTAAAAACTTTAACATACTCAACTTAATCTTGCTCTTTTTTTGAAAAAGCATTAGTGATCTCAATAATTTTATCATTTGCACACTTTTCATTTGGATCATTTAGGAATTCCACCTCATAACTTTATTGATTCAAAACACTCTTTTTTATAATTAGAGATGTCATAAGAAGGTCCATGTGAGAAACCTTTTCCTTAATTTTTGGTAAATGTTTTTCTTGAGTAGCTATCAATTTTTCTTCCTTATCCCTCCTTGGTCATTCATCACACATTTCCTGGTTCCCCACTACATTTGATGTGTTTTTCTGTAATGTGATTAATTCATTTCCTTCCTCATGAATGCTAGACTCACACAAAGATATGGAAGTGCTAGTAGTAGACAAACCAAAATTAGAAATTTTCTCATACCATCCAATGGTGTCATCATAGGAGCCATTCATTTCATAGACTTTACCAAATTGATTTGAATTTGTAGCCAATGTGGCTGTTATAAAATTCCCATCAATTTTAGCTACAAATCCTTCAATAAAATCATTTTGGAACTTGGTCATGCATACCTTTGAATTAAGGAATTTCTTGTACCTTTGATTCTTCTTCTTTCTTAATGATCTCTTTAATAACTTTTGATTTTTTTCTTCCTTTATCAATTTTCCAATATAGTTATATAAATTTATCTTACTTGGATTTCCTTCTTCAAGTATTCCCAAAAACTCATCCAAGGAAACTTTATTTTTAAAATCATTTGATAATCCTTGCTACTCAACAACAATTTTAGTGGCCTCTCTTTTCATTACCACCTTCTCGTCCTCTTCCTTTTGTAAGAAATTTTGAAGAGTACCTATCATCTAATTTTTATTTTCTCTAAGAGATTCAAGCATTTTATTTTGATTTTCTCTAAGAGAGACAAGTCTACCATCTAAACCATTGCTAGATAACTATGAATTTTTTAAATCACATAACCCATATAGGTTGGCAAGAAACCTTAAATCAATCAAAAAATTATGCTACTAAAAACATGCATCAAAATCCACCGGTTGGAAAGATCTCTAGCTTTGATACCACTAAAATATTCCAAGGCAATTTTAATATATGCATTTTTTTCAATTTCATAACCCCATGTATTTAGGAATTTTGTCAAACAATTTCCATGTTGTTATTCTAAGCATATGAGTTATTGTTTTTAACAATTTGATATTCCCTTTGCTACTCTAGACTTGAGTTTCAGTTTTTTCCCCCAAAGATGATAGACTTTCATGCAATTCTCATACAATTTTAAGCATGGAAAAATAATAATGCTAATTATATTTTCCAATATAACAATACAACTCACTTCCAACAATTTACATAATACACACCAAAAAATGATATATCAATAAATGATATAAATAGTCCTCTAACCTAGATTGATAGTAGCAGAAGATTACATAAACTTCATACATTCTAGAGGTATGGCAATTATTTATTTTTCTACACCCTTACTAGTCATACGATTATACCCAAAGGTGGCCACAATATTATAATTCACTCTTTAATGTGGTCGTGGATACTCCTAGTAGATGCGGCTTAGAAAAAGAAATGGTGACTCTAAGGAGGTCACACTAAAGAGAAATTTCCCCTTGTTTTGGACCTTTAACTTGGCATGTGGTTGATGAACTTGGTATGATGACTCCTCACTCAATCGATACATTCCTTGAAGTTTCTATAGTAATTTGAAATAAGTGTTGATTGATTTGACTTCTAATATCCTCCATGTCACTCTCCTAGAAAACCTCCTTTGGTACAACTCTAATAAAAGTGTGGTGAATAATAAAGGAAGATGTGAAAGGATTAATGTGAAGCTATAACTAATATGTAGACTCCTCTTTCCATCGATAAACTCCACTAACTATTCTATATTTTTAATTAATGGTGACAACAATCACAAAAATACTCAACAATATGATAATCATAAATTAAATATTCACCTTTTTCCTTGAAAGCCCCAAAAATCATTCAACCCTAAAATTTGTCTCTATAAGGGACTTCACAAATTTCACAAAATCTTCTTGTAAAATTTTATGTGAAAATCTGAGCATTAACTCCACAATTGGCTAGGGTAGAATCGTTTCACCACCAACTCTAGTTACTCGAAGGGTTTTTGGTTCTAAGGTTCCAAACTTTGAAAAGCTCTCCAAAATCACACAATAGAGTAATATCCAAGCATAATCTTCAAATGAGCTTCCAAATTCTCTTTATACCTCCCATTGCTCTAAAAAGCGACTTTATTTAAATATTTAATATTTTTGGCACATTAGTCACTTTACTTTATAAATAATTAATTGAAGTCATCATTTAAAATTACTTTTATTCGACAACTTACAATTAATTATTTCTCGCACACCCAATTGAAGACACTGAAAAATGTGAAAATATTCCAAAACTTAAAAATTGGGGATGCCAATATCTTCAAGAATTCACTAGGAGCCTAGCTTACTAAAAATAGGCACTTTCCAAAAATAAAATTTCCCTCCAATATTTTTGGAACACACCCCATACAATGAAACTCTCCCAGAAAGCATCAACAAACTTAGCACAAACCCTAAAGCTCAATGCTAGCCACTAAATCCCATTCTAACAAAGTTGGTGCTCACCGAAGGTGTAGTTAATTTCAATGTTGAAGTGGTCGAAAATAAAGACATTACACCAATCACATCTTAAAATTTTCTAAACTCTAAAACAACTTAACATGTGCAAAACTTGCAATCATTGCATTCCATGAAATAACATCTCTTTGAACATTTTATCAAGCATATCTTATCTATGTTTCACACTTTGTATGCATACCACTATTTCAATGTTCCCATATTGTTATGGGCAACCGTGATTTTTAATAAGGTTAATAAAAATTTAGCTTCACTCATTTTGCATTCATGTTTATCACTATACCAACGCACTTGCAAACAGGGATTAAATTTGACATTCCACCTTGCCTATCATGATTTTTTTTTCTACAATTTAGTCTTCATTATTTCCTTTCGCATGACAATTAATTTTTTTTACTGCAAGTGGAATTTTATATAATAAGGCACTGATAGGTGAGGGACAAGAACATTTTCAGCATAAGGTACATTCCTCCTCTCTTCCATAGAAGCACTGTCAATACCTAGGCGACCATCTCTTGGAATAGGTCGAAAAAGATGACAATTTTTTCACGTGCTATCTGTTGATGCCAAAAATTGGCAAGGTAATAGCCTTTATGGGAAACTCGATTAATGGGGGGACCAATTACGCTAAACTAAGTGACCTACGGGTTTTTAAAGAAGTCGACTTCTTCTGTATTTGGGGTTTTGGAATGGGAAAAGGAAGGAGATATAAAAAATAACAATCTAACTAAGGTAATGCACCAAGGTATAAATATAGGCACAATAAATCTATCTTTTGGGATGCGATTTAAGGGCCTGATCAACAATCTACTAAGTCCCAGAATAATAGAAATAAAAGATAACCTAAATAATTTATCTAATGACATAAAATAATTCCCATATACATTTACTAAAAAGAAGAGTCAAAAGACATGGTCTAAATTAGCAAGCTTATATTGAAATCACAGAAGTTCTGCAAATAAACAATTCAGGACAATAATGGCACAATATAATGTTTTATCAAATAGCTTAAGAAAATAGAAAGGTTGAAAAATGACACAATCTAAGAGTCTTATACAATAATCTAAAAGCAATACAAAAGGCCTGGTGTCTTTCCCCTAATTTTTCTGTATCTTACGAACTCATTTTCGGAAGGAAGAAGCAGTACATATAGATAAAAATCCCACCGCCTAGCAGGCCAGTAACAGAAAGATCCCGTATCACGAGCAATAACGCCTATAGCAATGATTTACTTCGACCCTTGCAATAGAAAAGATTCGGGCCATGGAACATAGTCGCTCCTCAAACAAATGCATCCCCTTCGAATGATGGTAGTGGTCCCAAAAAACTCTTGTGTAGACATGTGTCATTCACCAATGAAGGTAGTTAGAACACGTGGAAATTTGGTGGGGCACGTTGCTCACTCACTCCTTCCATTCGATGAAGTCCCCACGAAAGAGACACGTGGCAACATGGGGTTCATTTGTTGATTCCTCCTCCTTGTGATGAAAATTTACACAGTAAAGACACGTGGAGGCATTCTTTACTACCGATGCTAACTATTGGGTCCACCCAAAAAGTGAATATGAAAAGACATTACGTGGCACATGGATGGGGTCCGATTGAAAAGTGAAGGGAAGTAGCCTTGAAGTGCCCACGGTGATGACATGTGGAAGCATAGTGGAAGCCGGTAGGAGAGTGAAGGAAGGATTCCCTACGAGGAGCGCCTGGAAGACATGTGGTGAGAACATATGAAGTTCTACAAAAGGGGCCCAATGATTGTTCAAATAGATGAGGTGCAAGCTGGTACTTAGCAAAAAAAAAAACCACTTGGAGGGAGCTAGAGGAATTTAATATTTATAGCTTTTGGCGACTACCAGGGGAATTTCGCTTGTACAATGAGGAACCCAAAATTTTTTTGGCTTGCAAACCAGAGTCCTATCCATTGGGCAACACAATCAAAGCTTGGAGAGAGTGGCCAACAATGGCAGCCAATCGGCCTAAAATGGTTTCGATATGTTGCGTAGATTCTCTTGCCCTCTGCTCAGATCAATCATTTCTTTATAAGGTAGCATCGTAGATATACCGAGCCTAGACTCGAGTTGGAAGAGCAACCGCACAATATGATGAGTGATGCCTTCAATATCCACTGTAGTAGGGGGTTGACTGAAGCTCTAGAAAGCGGATGTGTCCTACTGCTTCTCTTCTATCTTTGCCACAATTTTCTCCATAGTAGCCACCAAGTCATCAAAAAGAAATAGGGAGGGTAAGCCCATCTGAGTTAGCTAGGAGAACCTAGCCCGCATGTTATTCATGGTTCGGTCTAGTGTGACAGTGCACTCACTAGCATGGAGGATGGCTGCATGGCAGTGGATGAACCTGTTCACTGTTTTGGTAGTGGCCTTTTGATCCCTGATTCCTATGTTTTCTAAGTCCTCATCTGAGACCATGTATAGCTTATCCAACATTCTTTTTGCCTCAGGAACCTTCTCTGCAATGATTTGCGGGAACCACTCAATCGCTCCACGAACTTCTCTGCCTAAACTTGTCACCTCCACCATAAATTGGAGTGTCGACTGAAGGGTTAAGTAGAAGGCCTTAACCTTTTCCTAGTATGAGATATATAGTTGTTTAGCCACCAGAAGGAGATCCAACTGGGCAATAGGGGGTTGGGGAAGACTCTTTAAAAGACCGATCTATGCATCTCTTGATCTGACATCTTGTGTCAGTTCTGCAACCTTTCTGACAAAGTCTTCCATTCGGCGAGCCATTTTTCTTCAGCCCAGTTTTTGTTCATTGATTTTGTTTCAAGGGAAGAATTCATCTCCTGGACTTCATTCTCCATTTGGGCCTTTTGGTCCTTAAAGTCTATGTCCTTCTATTGCATTTTTTTCTCTAATTAAGTGTGTTGATGGTTAAACTCATCTTTTTGTTGCATCTCCTGCTCCACCCGAGCCAACTGGTCCTGTAATTCTTTGTTTTTCTATCGCAGCTTGGCGACCAAGTTGGAATCATTGGATTGGAAATTTGCAAGCTCCTCCCAGAGCTTAGCCTGCTTTGTGTACACTTTCTCTGATAAGCACACAAATTTTACTTCTCTCACCTTGTCCTTCGCCAGCAAGACCTCAATCCTTTCTTTTACAAGTTTCAACTCCTCCTCCCTTTTCTTCAACTGGAGACTGGACTTGAAGAAGTCGGTGGTCACCACTCGTTGTGTCTCTTCCATATGCTCAGCTTTATCTTACAGCTGATTTGTGCTCAGATCGAGTCCCATGGCATACATGTAATCATTGGGCTACATCTCTCTCTATGGTTTGATGACGGTTGAGTACATGGTTGCAAAATGCAGTGATTGTTGAGCCTCATTGAAAATAGTTTGTACCTTTGGCTTGACCGACCTCTTAGCATCCTTGGCCTTTTGCTTCTGAATCATGATAGCTTGCACCTATTTTGTTTTATCGCCCTCCACTATAAATTGTTTCAGTGACCTAACTAGCCCACCTGCGAAGGGTACACCAAGAGGAAGGGTGAAAGGGAATGAGGGGGTAGTAGTTCTAGATGTTTTCCTCTTCAGAAGATTGAATGTAAGTAGGGAGAATGGAGGGATATTCCAAAGCCTGATTTGTGAACCATTGGGAGGACTCATTAGGTGTTGTGGTGGTAGCGGAGTCATGGTAGATTCCAACTACTAGGTGAATTGAGTTGGGACCGATATAGTAGTAGTAGGAGGGGTATCAATGGTGGCCACGAATGTAGAAGGTGAAGCGATAGAGGATACGGATTGGGCTGCAACGAAAGGTGGAAAGGTCCGTGGAGGGATAAAAAAATGGTCCCACCTGGGAGAACTAGGAGAAACCTCCCACAACTATTGTAACAATAGTAGAGAAGGAAGGGCCAACACTTGAAGTGATGGTTGATGTAGAGACAGTGGACGAAACTAGAGATTGCGAAGCAAGAAAAGAGGGAGCGAGAGATACCTGAGGTGTAGATGATTGCAATCCCTAGCTCACTGTGAGCTCCTGGCTTGCTTCAGGCTCTTGCAAACTCTCTCCCGAAGCTGCTTCCAGCCGCTGTAGTTTGACGGGCGGGGAATTGTCCACCTCCATAGCCTCTGACTGCTGTTGTGAGGTTGTTTTGGTTCTTTTTGCGGTCCAGGTATGAGTCATCAAGGCCCTCACACACAATATGTTTATCTGCACATTTGAAGAAACCTTGCTAGGCTGCTTCATTACCTTCTCTTTTGGCTACGCTGGGGCCGTCTGTACTTCTATTTCCTTCTCCTTTCCCTTCCCTATATATGTTCAGTCTCCTTAGGGTCAGTATCTCCATCATTGCTCATGTCAAAATTAGTATGCATGTCATTCCACAACTTATCAAATTGGTCATCTGACTCTATGCCTTGATAGGGGGTATCAAGGTGTTTGATCTCTTGGTGATAACCCTAGAAATTTCTAATCCTTTCCTCACTCCAATTTTCTTTTCTTGACAACTCATTGTGAAGGATGGCCCCTATTTGGTGCTTCTCATCATACTTGACTGAAGGGAAGTAGAACTTAAGCCATGGCGGCCTACTATCATTCGTGGGAATGTGAATTAGGTCAACCAATAGATCATCCCGATCCTTCCGTGGGTTCCGCCGCTTTTCCTAATACGACCGGGGGCTGTGCATTACCTTGAAATTTTCATTTGGTAAGTCATTGTTAGGGTTCTAATGCCATTTGTTACAAATCCATACTAGCCCCATATGAGCCAGCTTCACCTCTAGTAGCTTATGCATCTTCTTTTTGGCCATTACCACTGATTTAAAGCTTAGCAGGCAGGTGAAAAATCTTTTCTTCTTGGCTAGTCCCCCGCAAAAAGTATAGTCAATAATTGATACTTACTGGAACATTTCGAGGGCCAGCACTCGGTTTGTGAGACATGTCGGAAGCCGGAATGGTTCCCCAATAAAGCCACACATCTGAATGAATGTGAAATCTTCTCTGAGACACCAATCACATTTCATAGTGAAATTCTGCATGTATTCTATCTAGTCCATGGTGAGTCGATAAAGACCACCATCCTCACTCAAATCTTGCAGAATTAGAGTCAAGAAATAATCCAAAAATGCATAATAATCATAAGTTGAGGAGAGGAGAGGAGTCCACATAGAAACCGATCTTCTTCTTCCCTTTCCATCAAATATAGCAAACCTCACATGTTTTTTGAAGAAGTCGGGGTTCTAATGCAAAAACATA
>VDFB02353406.1:0-11508 GCA_007258455.2 Sequoia sempervirens
CAATTAATATGTAATGGGAATGATAAAAACACAAGCTTTGAAGATAAGGGGACCAATAAGATCACTAATAAGTAGGAAAAGGTAAATGTCCTAGAGGTTTGTCTAGGTGATGCATTGATTAATCCTCCACAAGTTGACCCTTTTTTTACTACATTACTTATAAATATCAAACTAGTGAGGAATTGTATGATAGATTCTGGTGCTGCTATCAATATCATGCCAATAGGGGTTATGAAACAACTTGGAATGTGGGTGGATACTAATGGTGGAAAGTGCTATGCTATGGATAACAGACCTATCCTAGTGGTGGGAGTAATGAAAGATGTAGAAGTGAAATTGGCTACCTATCCACAAGCAACTTATAATATAGATATAACTGTGATTGGTACTCCTCATTTTGGAATGCTTTTGTCAAGGCAATGGGAGGAAATGTACAATTTGACCTATCTTATGCTACAATACTAGTAAATGGTCAAGAGGTCAAGTTATATAGGGAACCAAGGATGAATCAAATTGTAGACTGTGCCTCAAGATCAATTAAATTGTTTTTGTGATATTGATATAAAAAGTTTCAGAATAGAACCATCCCAACCATAATTAGTTAATATTGATCCAATTGACAAACATATTTCCAAGAATCAACATGGAGTGTGGAAGATGTATTTCGATGGAGCATGTAGCCAAGAAGGAAATGGAGTAGGGATAGTCTTTATCTCACCTAAAGGTACTACATTCAAATATTCATTTTTGCTAGCATTTGAATGTGCAAACAATATAGTAGAATATGAAGCCTTGCTAATTGGTTTGAATATGGTTGTTAAATATAAGATCAAATTGCTAACTGTTCTGGGAGATTCTGAATTTATTATTTCACAAGTCAGGTCAAGATATGCTGCAAAACATAAAAGGTTGAAACAACATAGGAATGTTGTATGGGATACAATCAAATTATTTAATGCTTTCTCCATTGAATGGATAGATAGGTCAAAAAACATAATGGTATACTTTTTAGCTAATGTATCCCTGAGAAGAGATGATATCACCTTGGCTGGGGTATCTCAAGTTGAATTTAAAACAAGGCCTATCATCCCTGACAATATATATAGCTGGCAAGTTTTCAATGATGATACTGACCTCATAAAGTTTCTTCATTATATAGATCAGTATGAAGCTCAGGAGATGACTTCAATGCTTTTGTGGAGGAAGTAGATGGAAAATAGACTGTATTTGGAAAATAAGTTGTGTAGCTAAAAACTAACAAACTTCCAAAAGGGCTTGTGGCATTAGAAAGAGTATTTGATGGGAATGGTTGAGCTCTCATGAAGTAGACACTAGTTAAAAAATAAGATGTTGAAGAAGTCAATCTAGGAACTAAATTAGCACCCAAAAAGCTATATATTAGAAAGAAAATCAGTCCAACTATCATAAAAATGTTGATTGCATTGTTGAGAAAATACAAGCATGTTTTTTCTTGGTCCTATGAGGATCTTAAGGCCTATAGAGAAGACTTATTCTAACATGATATTCCTCTAAAACTAGATACAAAACCATTTAGGAAAAGCAAAGGCCCATCAACCCAACCTTGGAGCCTAAAATGCAAGAGGAACTAGCAAAACTCAGAGATAAAGGAATTATCAAGCCCATTAGACATTCAACATGGGTCTCAAAATTGGTCCCACTAAGAAATAAAAATGGGGATATTAGATTGTGCGTAGACTTCAAGAATTTAAATGTTGCTTCCCTCAAAGATAATTACCCTCCCTAATATGGAAGCCATACTACATAGAGTGATAGGGTGTGAGTTGTTGTCAATGATGGATGGATTTTCTGGCTACAATCAGGTCAAATTTAAAGAGTCTGAGTAATATAAGACAACCTTTACTACTCCATGGGGAACGTATGTCTATGTAAGAATGCCCTCCAACCTCACAAATGTAGGGGCAACTTTCCAAAGGGCCATGGATGAGGAATTTGTAGATTTAATCAATGCTATAATGGTAGTTTACCAAGATGAACTCATTGCTTATTCCAAAAGGGTAGAAGATCATGTGGAACACTTGGAGAGGATATTCATCAGAGCTTTGGAATATGGTATCAACCTTAATCCTAAAAAATGTCATTTTTCTGTCACAAAGGGTAAGATTTTAGGGCATATTGTGTCAAAAGAAGGAATTAGAATAGACTTTGAAAGAGTAGAAGCCATAGATAAAATCCCCATTCCCAAAACTATCAAAGCCATTCAATCATTTTTTGGGAAAAATAATTTTGTTAGGAGATTTGTGTCAAACTTTGCTGAGATTGTTAAACCCATATCCAAAATACTGAAAAAGGGAGAAAAGATAGACTGGACTATAGAAGCCCTAATAGCCTTTATATCTATCAAAAAAGCCATCAAAGAAGCCCCCATTCTAAAATCTCCTGATTTTACCAAACCTTTTCAAATATTCTCTTTTGCCTCATTTCACACCATAACAACTATTATGTTAGAGAAGGATGATGAAGGCCATGAACAACCTGTATCGTTATTTAGCAAGTCACTGTAGGGTGCAAAATTGAAGTATGATATCATGGAGAAACAAGCTTATGCATTGGTCAAAGAAACAAAGGATTTCAGGCCATATCTAGTTGGAGCTAAAGTAATTGCATATGTGCCACATGCATCTATGAAAGATATCTTGGTACTAACAGAGGTGACAAGGAAAAGATGTAGATGGATCAATAAGATCCAGGAATTCAATATGGAAATTCAGATCAACAAGTTAGTAAGGGGACATGGTATGGCCAAACTAATGGTAGAAACACACATTGAAGCTTACCAGATCTGTAATGTAGAAAATGAAGATGGTGCAGTTGCAAGCATTGAACATACTTCTTGGTATACAAACATAATGTATTATCTCAGACACATGAAGTTCCCTAAAGGATTGGATGATAATCAAAGAACATTGAAACTACAAGCATCTAAATATGTTTTCATAGAAGGTGATCTGTTTTGGAAAAACAAAGATGGAGTGCTGTTACTGTGTCTAGATGAATCATAGGAAAAACATGTCTTGAGGGAGATGTATGAAGGAGTGTTTGGAGGCCATTATTTTGCTAAAACAACAACACATAAAATTCTCAGGGTAGGCTATTACTGGCCTAAGGTTTTCAATGATTCCTTTTCATATGTGAGGAAGTGTGAAGCTTGCTAGAAGTTCTCAAGAAAGATGAAATATCAAGGACCCTTACCACTCATACCTTTACAAGTAGAAGCCCCTTTCCATCAATGGGGAATTGATTTTATTGGGGAAATACAAGAAAAGTCAAGTGGGGGACATAAGTGGAGATTAGTAGCTACTGATTGTTTCACTAAATGGGTAGAGGTAATCCCAACAAAACATGCAACAAGTAAGGTGGTAATAAATTTCCTAAAGGAGAATATCATAACCAGATTTGGTACACTGATAAGATTAATCACAGACAATGGGATGTGCTTTAGATCTGATGAATTCAAAAACTTTTGTAACACATATGGTATCACTATTTCTTATGCTTCCCCCTACCACCCACAAGCAAATGGTCAGGTAGAGTCCAACAATAAGAGTCTTCTGAAAATCATAAGAAGAATGTTAGATGGAAATAAGAAATCCTGGGATTCAAAATTAAGAATGGTTGTGTGGGCAGAAAAAATAACTATAAAAAAGGAAATTGAGAAATCTCCATTTGAGTTGGTATATGGGACACAGGCCAAAATGCCATTATAGAACCTTTTACCAGTTTATAATTTCATCCTTCAGGAAGATTTAGACATTCTATAACCAATGTAGGAAAGAATGGAGCAACTTGCTGACTTGATGAAATAAGGAGGATAGCTCAAAAGAAAAATGAGAAGATGCAATCTCAAATGAAGTACCTTTTTGATAAGAAAGCCAAAAATATAAAATTTGAAGTGAATAATTTGGTGCTGATGTGGAATGCTAGATGTCAGGAGAAGGGAAGCATGGAAAATTTGAAGCCTTGTGGCTAGGGCCCTTTGTTATCACTAGCAAGAGAGGAGAAGATTCTTATTATTTGTAGAACATGTCTGGTGAGGACCAAGAATTTCCAATACATGGGAAATTTCTAAAGAATTTCCTTTCTTGAGGAGTATCAGAGGATTAAGGATTGCTAGTGCATGAAAAATTCTTAACAAGCCTCTTAAAATAATATTTTTCCTTGCACAATAGTTAAGGAAATCAGAAAAAGGACTAGGACTTGCTAGTACATAGACAATCCTAGATTTCCCTTATTAAAAAACAAATTTTCTTTCCATGTACAGTAGTATAGGTTCATTTCCATCTCCATTTTTCTCCATCTCGACATCCTTATCCATTCCATCTACTCCACCTTCCATTTTTCATATTTTTTGAGATCTTGGTCTACCACGAGATTAAGGTTCTTACTTGTTGATTGGTAAAATCCCACTCATCCTAGCTAGACCAACTACATTAGAACTAAATTTTCATAAAAATTCCAAGCTTTTATCAATTAAAGAATTCATACCATGTTTTTTTCATAAAAATCACTCTATTTTTGTCCATGAAGCCAAAATGGCCTTTTACCAGTATCACTTGCTGCCTCATTGAATAACTTACATAGCCCTCACCTCTTACCTTGTTATTGTAGCCTCTTGCAAAATAGCTCATGGTAGCATGGTAAAGGAGGCTAACACTATACCCTTTTACCGCTATGCCATGAAAGGTTAAAACTTAGCTTGCGGTGGAGCGGTATAATGATCAATATTAACAAGAGGAGAGTGCTATACCACAGAGGGATGGAACACAACCCTTGATGAAAGCGATTGTGATGAAGAACAAAGATAAAAAAAAGAACCACTATCTGATGGAGGTTAGGGCTTAGAACACATGGTAGAAGCCGATTATACTTAAGAATAGTAGTAAGGGGAGGACACCACTGATGGCCTTGAAGGAGAAGGAGTAGTCACGTATTTAGAGTGGTATACTAAGCATAAAAGTAATAATATATACGTGGTACAAGGGGGTGAAAAGTGATGTGAGGTAACAAGGTAAGCAGTCGTTGAAAAATTTAAATTAGGCCAGTCACATCAATCAACTTGAAAGTATGAAATTGAGCTCAATGCAAAATATTTGAATGATGAGAATTTATGATTTGAGAGTTAATGCAGCTTGGTGTGGAAATAAACAAAGTAGTAGATTTAAAGGGGATTCTCCATAAGTGAACTATATTTTGGGTAAGCTCTATTCATCACTCTTTGATTTTTATAGCAATGGCACCAAAGAAATTAGAAATAGGAGCTAAAAAAGATGAACCTACAGCTCAGGGGTGTAGGGACTCTATTATTCCTCAGTCTAGGTGGAATTTATACTAGTATTTCTATAGGAACAGAAATGACAAGGTCCCAACAACAAACCCGTGGACTCTAGACTTGGCCAAATTGATAGTCCCAAATGTTTTCATTGATATTGAGCTAATTAAAGCCCTGGCCAATAGATACCATGCCCCAACAAAGATTTTCAGGCTCCCAGATGGTGGGTGTTTAGTGGATGTTTCAAGGGAAGCCATTATTAAGTGTTTCAACCTGAACAAAAAAACTGTTACATAAGTGAATTTGGGGAAATTGGAGCAAGAGTACAAAAGGTTAAGGAGAGCTTATAGGAGTGATGAGCTCCCCCTGCACATGAAAATGGGTGATAACAACAGGATACTTCTCATCCCCTCCTCAAAGGTAGAACCTTTTCCAGTGTCTGATTTTCAGGTTTACTTCAAGAATACATATCATGCATTGTGTCAGGTTCTTGGAATAGATGTAGAGGATAACATGTCAGTAGGATTGATGAGGATGGCTATGATCATTCAACATCTAGAGTCAAATTTTGAATTTGATTTTGCTTCTATGATTGAAGAACAAATTCATGAGGGCTTGTTACAGGTCAAGGAGGCTAGGGCTCTCATGTCTTTTAGAAATTATTCTTTGCTATGACATTTGATTTTGTATCAAAATGAAACAAAATGGACTAAGAGGATGAAATTGTGCACACAAGAGAACAAAGTTAGACTCCTTGTATAGAATTGGTGCTACATATGGGATAGTAGGTGCAATGAATGTGATTTTGTTGTGTTTAGAGATGATTTTGTTGTTAGAATAATTGTTGCCCTTGGTTTTTCAACACCAAGGTTGCCATAGTATTTGATGGATGTAATGAGGCCAATGCAATATAAGCCAGATCAAGGCTTTACACATAATTATGTTCATTGGTTCCTGATGCCACATCATACTATCATCAGGGTGTATGGTTCTAACCAGGCACCACATATTTTGCCAAAATTTGTGCCTATTATAATATGTTTCTTGGAGTTCATGTGGAAGATGCTCTGGATGGAGCATGATCTAATGAGGAATCAGAGAAAAGGCACATTCTTGCCTAATTTGACAGTATTTGAGGAGTTGTCTATTGGATCAGACATGTTGGAGGAATTACAGAGATTCATGAGGGTCAATTATCCCCTCAAGTCTGGATAAGAAAGAGTATGTGACCCAGAGGGTTACATTAATATGACCAGAAGGACTTTGCTTACAAAGAGGACCATATCTCATGCTTTTGACCCTAAAGAAGATGTGATAAGAAATTTAGTATACTTTGCTTATGTGTTTCAAACAAGAAGGAGATGGATAATAATGAAGAGATGGGAAGAGTAGAAGAAGGAGAAGAATAATAATTTCAAGGGGTTCTTTGTTGATGAACTTGATCTTCTAAAAAGGATGCAGTTGGTCCTTGGAAAATTTGATGAATTTTATAAGATGGCCCAAGATGAAGGATTGGTTCCACCTCCTGCACCCCAACAACTATCACAAGAAGCATCCACATCTTGTACACCACCCCCATCACCTGCACTTCCTTCTCCTCCATCTCCCACACATGAACCCCCAGCCAAGAAACAGAAAATTGAGTCATTAGTTGATTATGGCTCAAGTGATGAGGAACAGGAAGCGGTATTGACTTTGACTGAGATGAAAGAGGTAGCAGAGCATCAAAAAATTCAGGAACCCAATGATCCTAAAATTAGGATATCGGAAGAAGCTGCATATGAGATTCAGGATGATGAGAGAGTGGTTGCCTCTCTAAGGTTTATGGAGGATGACAATTTCATTCATACTAGTGAATTCAAAGATTTTTGGATCAAGATGAAAATGAAGCAGTTTGATGAAAGGTTAAAGATCGATCTTATAGGAGCCAATGATTCAAAACATGTTGAGATTCAAGCCCAAACATTGGCAAAATTAAACATTGATAATATTAATGTTACTCCTCGGGAAGCAAGAGAATTAGTTTTGAAAAGTGATATGTTGATCATACCAGGAATGGAGTTGTCCAAGGTGTTTCTTTTGGACCAAATCAGATCACAAGATGACCCAATGTTGGTTGCATAATTTGACTCAGAGGAAGGTGTATCAGGAATAGGGTATAACCCTACCACTCAGACTCTTTCCCTATGGACAAAGCAAAAAGCACAAGGAAGCCTAGACTCTTAGATTTGGTGCAAGAAATGAGGGGGTCATCCATGGTGAGGACAATGAAAGATACAACTCCAATAGAGGCTACTACCATAACTATGCATTTAGCAATGTTCACCAAAGATGTGGTGGAGAACATGGAGAATAAAATAACTGAATATGAGAAAAGACTGAAATTGTCAAATGATGAAGTAAATAAATTGTTTATTGAAAATGTCAAGTTGAAAGAACAATTACAATAAGCTACAACAATGAGGGGGGATGAGATAGTTTTTTTATCACCAACCCATCCAGACTAAAGACCCACAAATTCAATAGATGGAAAATGAAATTGATCAGCTAAAGAAGCACAATATGGAGGATGTCAAATGTCACATCTTGGATACCTTGAGGAAAATATTGGAGCATGGAATTGAAATATTGAAAGAAAAAGTAGGTGGAGTACATGAAAGCTTTAACAATTTGGTTAAAGCTTTGGAACAGATAAATGCTAATTCCCATATCTTAGAGGAACTCCAAAGGAGGTGGCAACCTACTTATCACATTTTAACTACTCTCTGCAAGGCAACACAAAGAGATCCTAATGCCCCTCCAAGACTTAAACCTACTCAGGAAATGGTAAAGGGGGTAATTGAGGAGCACAAGTATTTGATAGATATGAAGAAGAAGGTGGAGAATAAAAGGAATGCATTTGATTCTATAAAACACATCTTCAGCCCTTTAGCCATTAAAGTGTATAATAAACTAAAAGGTGTGGATGAGTGGAAAGGTGAATTTGATCAGATGGTCTCTTAGTGCTTGACACACATACAAAATGATGGGGATATTAGCCTTGATAGGTTTAATGTTGTGCTCGATGGGATTGTAATATTAGACAGTGGATACACAAAATTTGTGGTAGATGTCAGGAATTTGCTTGATATTAGATGGAAGAGTCATCTCACGAATTTCATTATTGCACAAGAGTTCAAATGGCCAAATGATTTGACAATAAGAAAATGGTAGGAAAAGTATTTGGGCTCAGATGAGGACTGATCATCAGCATCACGAAGGAAGATTAATCATAAAGTAAAAAGCTTTGCATAGGTCTTAGATGACCACAGGCTTTTTACTCGAAGACTAATGGATTGGAGCACATGTTTGTTGTTTAGTTATTTCAGTTATATTTCTTAATTAAGTTTTGTTACCAAAAGACATGACCTTGGGTTTGAAGCTTGTTGCCTCTCATATAAATACAAGAGACCAACAGCAAAAGGATTATTAGATTATATAGAAGAAAATAGGTGAATAGGGATAGCTACAATGTTTACATCACAAAAGACCAGGAAACATGTGTAAATTTTGAAGAAGTTAATGAAAAATCTTTGATTTGGTGGCAATATGTTGGTATCAATTATTTGTTGAATTAATTGAAGATATTATCAG
This sequence comes from Sequoia sempervirens, assembly GCA_007258455.2. Classification (NCBI taxonomy): domain Eukaryota; kingdom Viridiplantae; phylum Streptophyta; class Pinopsida; order Cupressales; family Cupressaceae; genus Sequoia; species Sequoia sempervirens. The sequence continues at coordinate 8,942 of VDFB02353406.1, forward strand.
GTTTTCTCCAAGGCTGATATTTATCTATTATTTAAATTGATATATCAAGTATATACTCAATTTATCGATGCACATTTGTTGTATTTGTGTGGTATGATTAACTGGATCTTTCAAGCAAAGATTAAATCCTTTTAATCATTCACAGTAATTTGGAAGTGTCATTTGGATCACTAAGAAGAATCTAGTAATCACATTCTTGCATGTTTATACAAGTTATAAACAAATATTGATATGCCAAATAGTTAGAATTTCTACCAAGTATAAACCACTTATCTCAGGTTTTCATTTAACTCCATATACCCAACAAGGCACTGGTCTCATACATTTCATCATTTAGTTTCATCCATTTTATTTTTTAGATATGTTAACTGAACATATCCATAAACTTCATAACTTGATATTGCTTATACAATTTACACCAAATAAGTCTGCATCTCTCCACTTCCAACTGCCATTGTGGATAGATTGCTTAAGTAGGATATACATAGTCTAAGTCTACCCCATTCACACAGGTACACCTGCCTAGGTCTGGTAGAACCTGAAGAGAAGAAGGTTCAAATGCATTATTTGGCCTTGTACGTTAGCCAAAAACATATCAAGAGCCATGCAACTTCTTGTGGTTTCAAACTAGCATTTTTGAGACCTAATAGTTTGGCGACTCTGCTAGGGAGTCAAACCTTTGTCCAAGCCTTCATCATAGAGTCAACCCCTTACATAAGACTCCATTGGGATCAAGAATTATATAATTTTCTCACTTCCACATAATTGAGTGGTGACTCTGATAAAATAAGGTACACATCAAAATATCACAATCATTCACAACATGCAAGGAAGAAGATCCTTGTGTAAAGGAGGTCCTAGTGACAATAGTAAATGGACACATAAGAATGATAAAGGTAAGAAGGCATCTGATGAAATATGCATGGCAAATAAAGATAGAGCATCAAAACCACATTTTGAGACATATAACCATTATTATACATTGACAAATAAAAATAGCTCAGCAGGAGAACCACATACTCCTGAAGAGAAAAGGAATCCTTTCTATCAGCTAGATCCTTGGAAGGAAGAAGAATTCATAGATGGAATGGAGGCTGGAAGAATTAGAAGACAACATGAATATGATCAAGAAGTGGGAAGGAATCAAAATGAGCCTATTAATAATACAACCCCTAACGAAAATTATGAATTTATGACTAAATAGGAATTAAATGCACAATTAGAGTATGAAAGAAAAGAAATGGAGAGATCAAAGGCATAATATGAACAAAGGCTCCAAGTGATAAAAGAGCTCCAGGATTTGTAGTTGCAAAGAGCCCAGTTTGATGCTCAAATAGCTAACCTCCCTAAATATGTACCACCTCATAGGCAAGGGAATAATAATGCAAGACCTTCAAATCCACCAAAAGCACCGCAAAATCAATCAGTGAATCAATATTGACAACCAAATGTTCCACCTAAAAATCCATCACAACATCCAAATGTTCAACCACCCCATGGCCAACAATATATGCCACCACCTCATGCACAATACAACAATCCATTATACCAATATCAACACCCTCAGAACCCACCTCCTCAACATTACACAAAAAATGATTAGGTAGTTTGGCTTAACAGGATTCCAAATATATCCTTACCCTATGGATAACAATTGGAGAGGTCTTGTCCCAAAATTTATAGGAAGTAGTGCAATCGCAGCTTAGGAACACTTAAGGAATTTTAATGCTTTTATTGAAGACCTGGATATGCAGTATGAAGATGTTCAGATGAGGTTATTTATGATGTCATTAATTGAAGAAGCAAGAGATTGGTTTAATTGTTTACCAACAGCTTCTATTGATTCAATTCAAGAGTTCTATGATCAGTTCCTTGAGTAGTATGGGAACCAATGTGCACCAGAATTTTCCTTGCATGAATTGATTAGCATCCAGAAATATCAGAATGAGTCTGTCTATGATTTCAACCAAAGATTCTCCCAACTACATAATAAGATACCACCTGGATCCAAATTGGCAGACCCTGCAACATTAAGTATTTATCTAAAAGCTTTTGATCCAAAGATAGGATATGAGCTTAGAAATAGGTGCCCCAGAAACTTAGTTGAAGCTCAAAAAATAGCATTGACTATTGAAAATAATAGAAAAGTTGTTGGGATGATAAGTAAGAGAGATAATCCTAGGGCCCCCCAACAATTCAATAATCCTCAGGATAGGCAAGAAAATACATACAAAAATGAAAGGCCTAGGTTGCATGACATGCCTTACAATACAAACTGGAAGGATGGAAAACCTGTGATGAATAGGTCTAAGAATAAAGAGACTCTTGATCCTTTAAAGAAGAGGGGAGCATACATGGTGAACAATAATCCTTGGTGTCAAGTTTGTGACTTGCCACATTCCCCTGATCATTGCATTGTTCCTCAATCATTGCAAGAAGAGGAGATGCCAAGAGAAAATGAAGAAAGAGATCATACAATTTATTTAACTTCCCACACCCTTCATCCTATAGAGCAGAAATATTCATCTTCAGAGGAAGAAGGCTATGAATATGATGTTGTTAACAAA
>VDFB02353407.1:0-27449 GCA_007258455.2 Sequoia sempervirens
AACTTCTTTTGTACACCAATCTAGCACACCAAATCCTAGATATATCACCTCTAAACATCTCTCACTAACATATGTGAAGCACATAATAATATATTCTTCAACCTATAAGAAATGCAGAGCAACACAAGAACACAACTCTATAACCCAGAACACCACCAGAACACATTGTTTCCTCTTTTTATCATTTTTTATCAAAAGAACTTGAAAACCAAGAACCAGAGACACATCTTGATCATCTTCAACACTTCCTCAACACAACTGAACCAACTACAACATAGAAAATCAACCACATATCCATAGACAAAATTTTATCAAAGTAACAATAGAGGTTGACACCAGTAGATTTACTAATGACAACATAATGTAACTAATCAAAGCATGGATAAAATCAACTACTCACACTCTTGCAACAATCTCACCCAACAATAGACATCAATGAAAACAAATGCTTTTTGAAATCAATGATAGCAGTAATTGCTCATACTTACAACAATCCTCCTCTTTGTCATTGATGGAAACACATGATGTGAAAAAATATCAAAGAAACAACAACTCTAAATACCGGCATACTGCAACTCTTCACATTACTTATCCCCCTTACTCAATTAGCTTATTACTCTCTCCTTCCATTTTTATCTTGTATTTTTCACATGACTTTCTCTCCCTGATAACTTGTTCTTTTTCACATGAATTTCTCCCCCCCTTTGACATCAATGGAAAAGGGCCTAAATATTTGCATTTTTTATTCTCTCCCTTTAACATCAACCAACCTCCTTACTACTTCTTTGCAACTTCTTTCTTTTATTGCTTTGTATACTCCCCCTTAGGAGCACACACCAAATTATACCAAATTAGCTACCACCACATAATGACAACACACATCCCACTAACTTCAGAAACTAGCAATGCTACTACCTACTCCCCTTGAGACGTAGCCACCAATCATCAATCCAAAATAAAGAATGAATCTTGAGATCCTACTAGACAGATGCATATCCTCATGTATCTAGTTGAAGAAAGGAGGGGAAATAACCCCCAACTTCTCCTGGAGATACTCAAAAGTATTCTTAGGAAGAGCCTTATAAAATACGATCCTTTCTAGGCACATATTTTAGCTTTACTTCATTCTCCACAACCTTCTCTCTCAAGAAGTGATATATGATTAAAATATGTTTTGTTCTTGAATGCATTATTAGGTTCTTTCAAATATTGACTGTACTTGTGTTATCACATAAGATAGAAATTGGTTCATCATATACCACTTTGATATCCTTCAATGTTTTCCTCATCTATAACACTTATGTGTAGCAAGATGTTGATGCAATGTACTTAGCCTCTCTATTAGATAAATATACAAATTTATCTTGTTTCTTGCTTCGCCATGATACCAATCTACATACAAGAAAGAATGCACCACCACTTGTACTTTTCTTGTCATCAACAAAAGCAACCCATTCTGCATTTTTGTAAGCCCTCAAGGTGAAATTAGTATCCTTTAGATACCATAAGCTATGATTCAGGGTTCCCTTTAAGCATCTAAATATCCTCTTCATTGCTACAACATATGACTCTCTAGGGTCTTCTTGAAATATAGCCACAAGACAAACTAAATGCATGATATACAGTCTAGTAGTAGTTAGATATATCAATCCACCAATCATTGATCTCTACTTGCTTTGATCAACCTTAGGAGATTCATCATTCTTGCTCAATTTGCAACTAGTGACCATAGGAGTACATATTGGTTTAGAGTCTTCCATTCTAAACTTCCTCAACATTTCTTTTACATACATTGATTGTGAAATGAATATACCTTTGTATGTTTGATTGATTTGTAGCCCAAGGAATAAATTCATCTCCTCAAACACAGACATCTCAAAATCCTTTTGCATTTCTTCTGATAAATTCTTACACATCTCTTCATTACCTCCAAAAATTATTTCATCAACATACACAAACACAATCAAGATTTGATTTTAATTTTTTTTAAAAGTAAATATTACTATTTGCGATAACTTTATTGAATCCTTGTATCAAATACTTATCCAACCTTGCATACCAAGCTCTAGGAGCTTGATTCAATCCATATAATTCCTTCTTCAATATGCAAACCATATTCATTTTGTTTGATAACTGAAATCCTTTTGATTGTTTCATGTAAACCTCTTCTTCTAATTCTCCATTCAATGAAGCAAACTTTATATCCATTTGATAAACTTTAAAGTTCATATGTACTACAAAAGCCAGAAACATCATGATAGCTTCCATCCTTGCCACTAGAACAAATGTCTCCTCAAAATCTATTCCTTCAACTTGTGAGTAGCCCTTACACACAAGTCTTGCCTTGTTTCTTCCCACCTCTCCATTCTCATTTAGTTTATTTTTGAATACCCACTTAGTTACAGTTATGTTTTTTTGTTTAGAGAATCCTTGGGACAAGTTCCCAAGTTTGATTTTTCTCAATCTGTAGTAGTTCTTCTTCCACAACCTTTATCCAATGTTCATCTTTGCATGCCTCAATCACTATTTTAGGTTCAAATTTAGAAGGTAAACATAAATATACCTCTTATTCAACAACTTTCCTTTTTTTCAATACAATTTTTATTTTGTCTCCAATGATCTGTTCTTCAAAATTATTCCTTTTCACATACTTAGGGGTTCTAGGAGTCCTTTTGAGAGCTTCTTCCTCTTCAATCTGCACTTCCTTTTCCTTATATTTTTCTTTTCCTCTACAAATAGGCTCATATAATTCATATCCATCTATCACCACTGAGTTCTAAAAATCTTCATCATGTTGACAATTGCACTTTCAAAAATATTTATTATTCTTTTGTTGTAGCACCCGTAGGCTTTGCTTTTAGTATAATATCCAAGGAATATTCCTTCATCAGACCTTGCATCAAATTTTCCCAAGTTTTCTTCATCTCTTCCGATATAAAATTTTCTTCCAAACACTCTGAAGTACTTGACTGTAGGGATCCTTCCATACCACAACTCATAGGGATTCTTTGTGTTGTTTCCTTTTTCTTGAACTCTATTAAGTATATAAACATCAGTATGAATTACTTCTCTCCAACAGACTTATGGTATGTTTGCTTCTTTCATCATAGTCCTTGCAACTTCTTGAACAATCATATATTTCCTTTCAACTACTCCATTTTGCTAAGGAGTTCTAGGGGTAGACAAGTGCCTCTTTATGCCATGATTATGACAAAACATGTTTAATTCATTGGAGGTGAACTCTCTACCTTTGTTAGACCTCAATCACTTGATTTTCATATCCATTTCATTCTCAACCATAACTTTAAATACATTGAAATTATCTAGGGCTTCAAATTTTTTTGTAAGAAAAGTAACCCATGTCATTCTAGAATAACCATCAATCAAAAGCATGAAATACATGTCACCTTGAAGAATTCTTACTCTTGTAGGACCACAAAGATCTATATGCACCAGCTCCAACAATTTGGTAATAGATTGTTCTTTTCCTTTAAATTTTGTTGTTGTTTGCTTTCCAATTTGACAATCATTGTAGACAACATTGATAGGCTTTGTAATCTTTGGTAGATCTCTCACTGCTTGAACTAAACTAATTCTTACCACATTATCAAAATAAATGTGACACATCCTCTTATGTCATAGCCAACTTCCATTAATCTGAGTTATGAAGCAATGACCATCAACACCCTTGAGTTGATAAACATTTCCATCTGTTCTTCTAGCAACAATCATAGTTTTGAACCCTTTTCTGATCTCACATCCATCATCCTGAAACATAAGATTGTATCCTTTTCTACACATTTGTCCAACACTCAAAAGGTTATGCCTTAAACCCTTGACATAGTAAAAATCATCAGTATTATCCTTATCATCAAAGCTGATTGAACCTATTCCACATATCTTAGCACCTGAATCATCACCAAATCTAACAATTCCCCCATCATAATTTTCAAGTTTAAAAAAATTACTCTTTTCTTTGGTCATATGGTTAGATCACCCACTATCAATGTACTAATAGTTCTTGTCCTTTCTAGCATTAAAAGTAGATACCAAAGTACCTTCAGTATTAGCTTTTGTCTCCAGAGGGCTTTCCTTCACACATCTTTTAGAGTTAGAAGAAAAAAATAATCTTTTAAAGGTATGAACAATAATTCATCATCATCATCTCCATAATTATATTCATCATAAAAAATGCTTGCATATTCTCTAACATAATATCTTTTCTTAATCATCTCACCTCTATTCTCCCTGTTTTTCATTCACAACCTATTTTGGGCATCTTGAAGCATAGTGACCTTTCTTTCCGCAACTAAAACATTTGAAATGAAACTTACCTTTGTACTTACTAGTACCCTTTTTCATCATTCTCACAAAGTTAGCTTCCACATCATCAAGATCCTCCTAATATGATTCTTCAATATTCTTTGATTTTCTAGCCTTAAAAGCAATCTCAACTTTTGCAACATTGTTTGTACCAAAATCTCTCATTTCAAATGTAGTTAGAGAACCATACAATTGATCTCTAGTATACTAATCTAGATTTGAAAATTCCTCAATAGTAGAAACTTTATGAATGTAAGCTTTAGGAAGGGTTCTAATAATTTTCTTTACCTCTTTTGATTCTTTGAATTTTCCACCAAGACCTTTGATGGAGCTAAACACTTCATCTACCCTCTGCATGTAGCTTGTAATGTTTTCATCTTTAGAAATTCATAAGTTCTCAAATGTGATCTACAAATTTTGCATCTTGGTTTGTTTAACCTTATCATCTCCTTCATAAATGCTTTCCAACTTTGTCTGAATTTCTTCAACAGTTTTCAAATTCAGAACTTTCACTAATTCAAAACTTATAAGACTAATTAAGAGAGCATACCTTACTTTACTATTTATTTCACAGGCCTTGATTTTAGCTTCAGTGCTTGAACCATTTGTAGGCATAGTATACCCATTCTGAACTTATTTCTAGGCATCATATCCCAGATAACTTAAAAATCCTTCCATCCTTATTTTCTAGAATGCATAGTCCATTCCATCAAACATGTGGATCCCATTATTGTGCATCATCCCAGATCTGACTTAAGAGATAAAAATTTCTTCCAAGGAACCTTGCTTTAATACCAATTGTTGAATGCACAAGACAACTGAGAGGTGGGGTGAATCAATTGTACCTTAAAACTTCAAAACTATTATCAACCTTTAGATCCACTTCAATAAACCCTTAATCTATTATGATGATTTAGCATGAAAAGAAAATAACAAAAACTGAAACAACTTAACACCATACACAAGGAAACACCATATTTACATGGAAAACCCAAGAAGGGAAAAACCACAGTGAGGATTAGCTCATAATATAAAATAACTTCAACACCAAATATAATACGGCTCACTACTAGAGGCCTCATTGTCCAAAGAAAGAAGGGATTATTCCCAAAAAAGGCTCACTTCCAGAATAGAAAAGAAGATAGAGAAGAAATGTTACACAAAGAAAATCATCTCAATGCAATAGTGAATCCACCACAATGGCATACACACCTTTGTATCTTGGCTGAATAATTGTAGACACCTTCTACTCACTACATCTAGTAATCTAACACATGAAATATTGCACTACACTTCTCAATTTCACACTCTATAACTTTGAAACTTGCATCATTCACATCTCTCTTGTCTATCTCATCATCCCTCAAAAACTCAACTCTTATTTATGCCATCTTCAACCTTGAAACCCTTCTCCAAGGTCGGTTATGCACATTAACTGCGCAAAGTGAAATTAAGTCCGTGCCAAAACACTTCTGTGGAAAATAGAAGTGAAAGTGGACCACATAAGACCTTATTTGTAGAGAACCAAATCTATAACACCATGCTATAGCATGCTTCTATAAACAATAATTATCCATCACAATTACTGTAAACACTAGGTTGGTTGTTACCCATGTAAACACCATTAAAATTTTAAGTACACACTTCCTTAAATCCAAGGGTGAATTGCGGACAATTCACCACACTTGAACATGATCTATAATATTCCTCAAACAATCTAAAATAAAACAAAATCCTTCGCAAAAACTTCCACCTAAATAATGTGCACACCGAGTACACTCAGACAACTTTTCCAAATATTGTTGAGAAACTACCTTTTGAAGCACCAAACCTTGAACTACCTCAACTAATGAAAGATATCAATTCTATCAACAATCCTTCAGATCCACAAGACCTGAAACATAACTGTGGAGAAATGTAGAGCAAGGACATTTCTCTCAAACACTTCTGCAATACACAATTCACACACTTGTGAACACAAATTCTTCTATACAACAATCTAGCACACCAAATCCTAGCTATAACACCTCTAGACATTGTTGAGGTGCCAAGTTGACCCAAAACATGCAGGTAAGATAAAAGTAAAAATATCTCACCTCTCCTGAAAGAGACAATCAATAATCAAACTAATCACCTCCCAAGGTCTTTGATGTTGGTTCACAATGTTGTCGTTTCACGAAGTGGTCAATATGGCTATAATGTTCAAGGGGCTGCTGGTTTTGAGCTTCTAGATTGTTGCAAGATCAAACATCTATCTAAACCTACTTTAACCAGGATTTTAAAGAAATAGAAAAAGATAGATCAAGGTTTTTAAACTGAAAAGAATGTTGATTCATTCAACCAATCAGACTTGTTACCTTCCAAGGAATTCCTAAACTAGAATTGCAAAATAAATTAACCTGTAATTGATACAAAGTTTCATTCATTCACATTGCAAACTTTAATAGTAGATTGCAAATCATCATTCAAACAAAACATAAGATAAAATTTCATTCCTTGAAATCTTTTCAAATCAAATGATTAATCCCAAAATGAATACCATTCTAGAGCATAATATAAAGTAGGTTTAAGTCTGGTTGCTCCTACTTTCAATGAAATAGATAAGCAACATTTACAAATCTGGCAAGATCACTAGTGTACAAAAACCCATGTCTTCAAATTATCTCCATCTATGCTAAGAAAATCAGGAAGACACATCACCTCCTCCTCCTACTAAACTAAAAAAAAATGTCTAACTTACTTCAAAACCCTAACTTGCTTTTTCTAACCTTTTTCTTCTACCTTTTGAATCCCCAGCTTGCTAACTAATTCACTAACTTTTTGTTTCTAACCTTTTCTTGACTCTTTACAAAAGAGGTGAAACAACATATTTATAAAACGCGTCAGATGCGCTAGCCCAGTTAGGGTTTGCAATAAGTTGGTCATAGAACAAGTCGGCCCTAGAAGAATTTGAAACAAAGTCAAATGTGCATTAAAATCATGAGCACTGACCAGATTGACCTAGGATCTGCCACACAACTCAGACCAAAACGTGTGAAGAAGAGGCACAGTGAAACAATGAGGAAGCACAACTTTTGATGCAGCTTTGCATTAACTGCTTCCCCCACTTCGCCCATACCTTGCTCCATTCTAGCCTTCGTCATCAATAACATCCTCTGCAAGCTATTCACAAGTGGCATAGGTGAAACCCTAGTTCTCCATTCAATAACATTAATATTATTCTTCAGCTATCCTAGTCTCTCTTGTTGGATTTATATTCATTAATGATTGCACTGTAGGTCACTGCGCCATCTATCCGGTGCCTAGTTACTATATCCCATGATAGCCTTAGTCCTTTGTAGTAGGGTGTTCATATTCGCATCTGAAACCTCGAACCAGACTGATGTCATCTTGCCCTCAGGAATCCTACTCTTTTCGTCTAGCTTCATTTTTTTGGGTTAAGAGATGGATGATCCCTTTGTGTCCTTTAGCCTCTCCAGCCACCATCGTCCTGCCAGACCCAACCTACATTCATCAAACACCAATGTGAGAATCCAAATGTTGACAACATTTTTCTTCCAAGTGTTAGCTTAAAACATGATAAAACCATTAAATTAGCCATTAAGCATCAACACTGAGAAGTTCGAGATTTCGAGCTAACTGGGGAAAAACAAATTGGAAAGAATTTCAAAAAATTCTGAACCAAGTAGATTCTCCCGATGAGGCACCAATATCAACAATAGATTATCAAAATGAACACAAGCAGCATACAATAATGAAATTCATCAAGCTAAAGCAAGATATGCTTAAGCATTCATCATAAGATTCATCAATTTTATCCAATTTCTTAAATTCCACAAAGCATAGCAGAGAATTCAGAAAAAATTCGGCTAGACCAGAATTCTGCGAAGAGTGCAAAACTTTGAACACCAGCACACTTCCGGGAAACTGAAGGAATCCAGGAAAATCCGACTGGGTAGGAAAATCCTGAGGTTGACAGAAAACCCAAAAATCGACAATCCAACACGAATTCGCTCAAATTGACCGAAGGTGACAAATTTGAGGACCCTGAGCATGACAATCATTTAACACAAGCCTCCTATAGATCTTCTTCGAATCCTAGGCTCAATCGAAAGCAAAACAAGATAAGATGGTGATGCCCTAGGAATGAAACCCTAGATTTAAACCATGAATGCACAAAGCAAGCTAATAACACCAAAGCATGACAAGACCAAATATCAAAAATCAATAGGATGCCAATGATAAAGCATAAAGGCACAAAGCTCCAAAAATCAACCAAACTCAGAAACCCGATAGCCAGATGGAAATCTAGAAAAATCCGACCTAGGCGAAATTTCGCGAAGGCTAGAAATCTCTGAACTGCATTGTAAAACAGGTCGAGCCGGACTTCAAGCACAATCCGGGAAAATACAGACAGGGTGAACAATTTGAAACTGGCTCAAAAACCCAAACAACAACATTGAAACTAGAGTTTGAAAGAAAATTTGGAAAATTCGGACGAACCGAAAAATCTCGAACCAGGGTAAAAACCCGAACTTCGCCCAAAACATAAGATTTTCAATATGAAACTTGGGGAAAACACTTGTCAAGCAAGATAAACATATTAAGCACATGCCAAGGCAAAGAAAAACCTCAAAATCAAAGGGGGGCCAAACACAAAGAGCGAAAGAAAAATAGGGTCCCATTTTAATCAAATTTAAAATGGGGTGGTAATACAAGGAATAACAATTGGCGACTTGGCTAGGAAAATGGTTTAACCATTTTCAAGAAACTGAGGGATTCAGTTACCCAGAACTCTTGGTTTATGGACATCACAATTCCAGATAGGTCAGACTTAGTAAACAAGATTGAGCTAGAATCTCAAATGTAAATCAACACTGGCTACCCCTGAATCTATGTGTGTGCTTGATGGTGCATCACCATTTTGCAAAGTTTTCCTCTCTTTTGAACAATTATGTGCAAGATTTGAACTACATGAGTTGATTCCTTTTAACTGTTGTGCAATGATATCCTAGGTATTGCTCCGCTACCAGTCAAGCGTCCATAGCTCCGACGGAGATACCTCTTGTTTTCTCACAACATTGCTCTACTGCCAGTCAGGCATCAATAGCTCCAGTAGAGATACTGGAATCACCCATTTAGTATTGAGTTTTCTTTTCTTACATAGTTCTCTTTTCTCAATATTTCAGATGTCCAACATCTGTACTAGGTTGAAAAGTACCATGAACCTCATAACAGCATCCGGGGAATCAGATTTTTCACTCAAATCTTGCAACACCATCGTCCTAGAAAAATATACCATTACAAAAGGAAATGTTTCTGATGATTTGTGATAGATTCAATTGTAGTTAGTGAAGATCGCTTACTTTACACCTTGTTCTCAATGACTTTCCACAACTTTCATTGACAATGGACATAAAACAATGAATTTAGAACAAAATCATCCAACCAGAAAACCTCAAAATATCTAAACCAACTTCTCTCCTAGTAACCAAACTATACTTTAGATAATAACCCCCTTACTCAATTGAATAAAATGAAGGGCCCCACAAAAAAAAACAAAGGAACAAAAAGCAAAAAAAACACAAGGAAAAGACAAAACCAACGAAATAACAAACTATTTACATATATACAACCCAACAAAATACCAGACCTTTTATGACCCAAAATAATGTTTGAGAAACTATCCATTGATAGGCAATGGAACAGGTTCTCCTGTTAAACTACTCAGTCGGAAAGCACTTTCTCCTAGGATTTCAACAATTTGATAGGGACCCAACCAAAGCTTATCAAACTTCTGGTGGTCACCCTTCTTTTCATTGGATTTATCCCACAATAAGACAAGGTCTGATATCCTAAAAACCTTGAATTTGTCTCTTTTGTCAAACCAACATTTGATAATAGCCTGGTGCCTAAAGAATTGTTGCAAAGCAGCATCTCTCTGCTGTTCTAATTTCAGCAAGCCAACTAACCTTACTTCAATCCTATCATCACTAGAGTAAAATTCCTGCATAAATTTTAGGACAGGTATTTGCAAGTGAATAGGGAACACGAGCTCTTGGTTATACACTAGCTTAAATGGTGAATTCTTCAATGCAGCCTTGATCCTAGTCCTATTTTCCCATAACACAAATCTTAACTAGGTATGCCAGTCTCTAGGATTGTTCTCTAACAGTTTTTTGATTACTCCTAGGAGATTCTTATCAGTTGATTTTGCAACTCCATTTCCTTGTGGATAATAGTTTGAAGAATACTTTAAAACAACCCTATGATCATAAGCCCATGAAATAAACTCGGCAGAAGAAAAGGAAAGGCCATTGTCACATGCCAGTGCAAAGGGTACTCCAAACCTGGTTGTGATGCATTCAGTGAGGAACTTGATTACTACCTTTGTTGTGCTATTCTTGCAAGGTATAGCTTTTTTCCATCTCGTGCAGTAATCCATGGCAGTCAAAATGAATTTATATCCTACAGAAGAATTTGGGTTAATTACCCCAATAAAATCAAGTGCCCATTGGGCAAATGGCCTTACCTCATAAACAGGCTACAATGGCATGGCTGGATGATGCTCTCTTGATGCAGAAGTTTGACATATATGACATGTCCTTAAATTTTGGTGGGCATCCTTAAACACACATGGCCAATAATAACCAGATCTGAGGATCTGATGTGCTAAAGAATCCATAGAACCATGACCCGTGCCATGTTTCCCATGAAATTCAGCAATTGCATGCTTAGCTTCTTGTTGATCAAGGCATCATAGATAAACCCCCTTGAAATTATTTATGTATAACAATCCTCCTTTGAGAATATAATGGGAGCTTTTCATTCTCAGTGCTCTCCTATGAGTTGTATTCATTCCCTCTGGGCACCGATTATTGAGCATGAAATAAATAATATCAGCATACCAAGAGTCATTAGAAAAGGACTGTGTTGTGTACTGCTAACAAGTAATGTTATTACCAGGATCTATTATTGCTTTAGACAGGCCTTGACTTCAAACAAGTTTCATAATGTGAATCTCTAGATCGAACTCCTGCAAAATAGCCATCCATTTCCCCCTTCGTTCTCCCAACTCGCTCTACATAAGTAGACACTTCACAACAACATCAGGAACCACAACAATGATCTGACTTCGAATGATATAATTCCTAAAATTCTTGACAACTCTAACTAATGCAAAAGATTATTTCTTAAGAGGTGGGTACTTGACTTCAACATTCTTAAATGGAGAGCTCATGAAGGCAATTGGTCTTTCATCCCCCTCCTCTCTTCGTTGTGTCAGGACAGTTGCACATGAGTGTTCAGAAGCAAAAGAATAAATATAAAATGGCTTCAAGTAGTCAGGACTGGTGAGGACTGGCACCTCTGAAATGGATTGCTTAACCTGAGAAAAAATGGCCTTTTCCTCATTACTCCATTCTATTCTAGCATCTTTCTTCATTATTTTGTTCAAAAGTTTAACAATTTTTGCAAAACCTGTGATAAACTTCCTCACAAAGTTGATCTTTTTGAAGAAAGATCTATTATCCTTCTTACTTCCTAGCATGGTTAACTTCAGAATAGACTCAACTCAGTCTAGATATATCGATATCCCTTTTTCTGAGATTATGTGTCCCAAAAGTTTCCCTTCAAAAACCCTGAACACACACTTTTTAGGATTCAGAGAAACACGATATTGGATACATCTTTCAAGAACATTAGCCAAGTTTGCAACATGGTTTAGTCTATCTTTAGAGAATACTATCAGTTCATCCATATAAATGATGATTCACTTACCAATCAAATCTTTGAATGGTACGTCCATTGCACACTGAAAGGTTGCTCCATCATTTATCAAACCAAATGGCATCCTCCTGTAAGCAAATGTTCCCCACTTAGTAGTGAAGGTTGTCTTCATTCTGTCTTCATAATTAACGATCACTTGATTGTACCTAGAATAACCATCCAGGAATGACATCATTTGAGACCCATTGACAGTTTGCAAGACTTTGTCTAGAGAAGGGAGTGGGTAGTTGTCTTTTTCTGAAGCTCTATTCAGATTCCTGAAATCTACACATAGCCTGATCTCCCCATTCTTTTTACCAACTGGAACCAAGTTAGCCACCCATGTTGAATGTCGTACAGGGAAGGTTATTCTTGCAGAAAGCAATTTTTGAACTTCCTTAAAGATCAGTGGTTCAATCAGAGCGTTGACAGGGTGATGTTTTTGCCGAAATGGTCTAGCTTCAGGCTTCAAAGGAATAGTATGAGTTATCACAAAAGTATCAAATGTTTTTAGATCTTCATACCCTCAAGCTATTGCAGCAATATCTTTCTTCAGTGCCCTCAATATATCTTCTCTAATTGCTTCAGGGCAGGCTTTCCCTATGTAAACATTCCTTTTAGGGCCAGAGTTAGTTAAGTTAATAGTTTCATATTCACCTCCCTTATCTTCGGTTGATACCTTTTCCCAAGCCCATGGATCTAAATAAAAAATTCTTTCTAAGGCCACCATTCCCTTGGGAATGCTATTACTTTTTAAATTGAGGACACCTTTTGTATCGCAGTCTTCAGGGTTCCAGTCTCCTTGATCCTTGTTAGACTCATCGATGATCTGTCATTCGAAAACATCTGAGCTTGCTAGAAAAGAAAGGATATGTCGATCATCATCGAAGACTTGAAAGTTCCTGACATTATCAGGGACAGCTGGGGTGGATATCAACTCTACTGAGAATATATTGAGCTTGGAGCCTTGCATGGGCTCCAGGGTACTTGCGGCAACAACTAATGAATCAGCTATTTGATTCTCCTCTCTAGGGATTAAACTAATCCCAAAAGCATCAAATTCTTCAATCAGGTTCCACACCCGATTTCTATAAGCTTCCAGCCTTTTATTGTGACATATTTACTAGTTGCGTTCTTGCTTGATAATCACTTCTGAATCTCCTTTAACCATCAAGGCAATAACTTTCTTTTCATGTGTGAACATCAGTCCCCGAGCTAATGCTTCATATTCTGCTATATTGTTAGTGCATCCAAACTGTAACCTGTAAGAAGCAAAAAATGTTTTCCCTTTTGGGTTGGTTAACTCAATTCCAGCACCACACCCTGTTTTAGATTTGGATCCATCAAATGTGAGGGTCCATAGCTGATTATGAGCTGGGGTTGATCTCTTTCACTCTTTGTGTTTTGCCCCCCTTCGATTTTGAGGTTTTTCTTTGCCTTGACATGTGCTTAATATGTTTATCTTTCTTTCCCAAGTGTTTTCCCCAAGTTGCATATTGAAAATCTTATGTTTTGGCCAAAGTTCGGGTTTTTACCCTAGTTCAAGATTTTTCGGTCCATCCGGATTTTCCCAGTTTTCCTTCAAACTCCAGTTTCAATGGTGTTGTTTAGGTTTTTGAGCCAGTTTAGGATTGTTCACCCCGTCCGAATTTTTTTGGATTGCACTTGAAGTCCGGCTCGGCCTGTTTTACACTGCAATTCGAAGATTTCTAGCCTTTGCAGAATTCCGCTTGGGTTGGATTTTTCTAGATTTCCGTCTGGCTGTTGGGTTTCTGAGTTTGGTTGATTTTTTGGAGCTTTGTGCCTTTATCCTTTATCATTGGCATCCTGTTGAGTTTTGATATTTGGTCTTGTCATGCTTTGGTGTTATTGGCTTGCTCTGTGCATTCATGGTTTAAATATAGGGTTCCATGCCTAGGGCATCACCATCTCATCTTGTTTTGCTTTCGATTGAGCCTAGGATTCGAAGAAGATCTATAGGAGGCTCATGTTAAACGATTATCATGCCCAGGGTCCTCAAATTTTTCACATTTGGTCAATTTGAGCAAATTTGTGTTGGATTGTCGATTTTCGGGTTTTCTATTGACCTCGAGATTTTCCTGCCCAGTTGAATTTTCCTAGATTCCTTCAGTTTCCCAGAAGTGTGCTGGTGTTCAAAGTTTTGCACTCTTCATGGAATTCCAGTCTGGCTGGATTTTTTATGAATTCTCTACTATGCTTTGTGGAATTTAAGAAATTGGATAAAATTGATGAATCTAATGATGAATGCTTAAGCATATCTTGCTTTAGCTTGATGAATTTCAATGTTGTATGCTCCTTGTGTTCATTTTGATAATCTATTGTTGATATTGGTGCCTCATTGGGAGAATCTACTTGGTTCAGAATTTTCTGAAATTCTTTCCAGATTGTTTTTCCCCGGTTAGCTCGAAATCCTGAACTTCTCAGTGTTGATGCTTAATGGCTAATTTAATGGTTTTATCATGATTTTAAGCTAACACTTGGATGAAAATGTTGTCAAAATTTGGATTCTCACATTGGTTTTTGATGAATGTAGGTTGGGTCTAGCAGGATGATGGTGACTGGAGAGGCTAAAGGACACAAAGGGATCATCCATCTCTGAACCCAAAAAAATGAAGCTGGACAAAAAGAGTAGGATTCCTAAGGGAAAGATGACATCAGTTTGGTTCGAGGTTTCAGATGTGAATATGAACACCCTACTACAAAGGACTAAGGCTATCATGGGATATAGTAACTAGGCACCAGCTAGATGGCACAACGACCTGCAGTGCAATCATTAATGAATATAAATCCAAGAAGAGAGACTGGGACAACTCAAGAATAATATTAATGCTATTGAATGGAGAACTAGGGTTTCACCTATGCCACTTGCGAATAGCTTGCAGAGGATGTTCTTGATGACGAGGGCCAGAATGGAGCAAGGTATGGGAAAAGTGAGGGAAGCAGTTAATGCAAAGCTACATCAAAAGTCATGCTTCCTCATTATTTCACTTTGCCTCTTCTTCACGCGTTTTGGTCTGAGTTGTGTGGCAGATCCTGGGTCGATTTGGTTGGTGCTCGTGCATTTAATGCACATTTGACTTTGTTTCAAATTCTTCTAGGGCCGACTTGTTCTATGACCAACTTATTGCAAACCCTAACTGGGTCGACGCATCTAACGTGTTTTATAAATATGGTGTATCGTCTCTTTTGTAAAGAGTCAAGAAAAGGTTAGAAACAAAAAGTTAGCGAATTAATTAGCAAGCTAGGGATTCAGAAGGTAGAAGAAAAAGGTTAGAAAAAGCAAGTTAGGGTTTTGAAGTAAGTTAGACATTTTTTTGCAGTTCAATAGGAGGAGGTGATGTATTTTCCTGATTTTCTTAGCATAGATGGAGATAATTTGAAGACATGGGTTTCTGTACACTGGTGATCTTGCTAGATTTGTAAATGATGCTTATCTATTTCATTGACAGTAGTAGCAACTAGACTTAGACCTACTTTATATTATGCTCTAGAATGGTATTCATTTTGGGATTAATCATTTGATTTGAAAAGATTTCAAGGAATGAAATTTTATCTTATGTTTTGTTTGAATGATGATTTGCAATCTAGTGTTAAAGTTTGAACTGTGAATGAATGAAACTTTGTATCAATTATAGGTTAATTTATTTTGCAGTTCTAGTTTAGGAATTCCTTGGAAGGTAACAAGTCTGATTAGTTGAATGAATCAACATTCTTTTCAATTTAAAAACCTTGATCTATCTTTTTCTATTTCTTTAAAATCCCGGTTAAAGTAGGTTTATATAGATGTTTGATCTTGCAACAATCCAGAAGCTCAAAACCAGCAGGCCCCTTTAACATTACAACCATATTGACCACTTCGTGAAACAACAACATTGTGAACCAACATCAAAGACCTTGGGAGGTGATTAGTTTGATTATTGATTGTCTCTTTCAAGAGAGGTGAGATATTTTTACTTTTATCTTACCTGCATGTTGTGGGTCAACTTGGAACCTCAATAGGAACTGGCGCTAGAAGGAGGGAACATAAGAGAAAACTAGATAACATTGGGTATTTCTCACCAGAGAGGTCCCATGGAGTTCTTTGATCAACTAAAAACCCACCACCTTTGATAGAACTCGAGACCCCAATGAGACACAAGATTCACAAGGCAACCATTCTACCACCCTTGTCAGTTGCACTCACTCCACCAGGCTTTTCACCAATACCCCAGTTGATACTCATGAATCCACCACCAAATCTACCTCAATTTCCATTACAGCTGGTTCAGCCCATCCAACAACTGGCTCAACCTCCACCACCGCCACCAATGGCATTTTTTGTGAGCAATCCCTCTCCATTGGAGACTATTCCTAGAGGCTTTCATGATATGCCTAAGAATCCTGAGAGATTATGTCCCAAATACATTCATGGCGAATCAAGGAGTGTTGAGGAGCACATACAAGGTTTTAAGGATGCTTTTACCATATCCTAGATAGCTCACCATATGTGGTTTGTAGGTTGTTCCCTTATTCCTTAGGGTATATGGTGTACAACTGGTGCCTAAATCTTCCACAAGGTTCTATTCTGAGTTGGAAATATCTGGAGAATACTTTCATCAATTAGTTTAGAGTTTATGTGGATCCTTCCATTTTGTTCCATCAATTTGCTACCATTAGGAAGGAGCCATGTGAATCACTACCCTTGTTTAATACAAGGTTTCAATGAATGTATAGGAGATTGCAAGACCCTTGTCTAGTTCCTGAGAATAGTGCCATTCAGGAATATTTTAGAGTTATAGACTATTTTCTTGGCTTGTTCCTACAAAGGACTTATCAGCCGATAGATATTGATTCTCTGTCTAAATTTTATCATCTAGCCATCAAGCTACAACATCAAACTAGATCTCAACAAGGGAACTTGGGAGGAGGTTTTCCTTCTATGGGGTATCAAATGCAATATCCAATTCCCGCTCAGATATATCATGTAATCCTAGGATATATTTCTGACAGTTATCTATATGTTTGATTAACCCCTTGGGTTTTGGTATACTTGTGAGTGTAGGGGTATCAAACAAACCCTGGGGTTGTGCAACATAACTATGTTGGTTCGGTATTATGACCGGTGCAAGTTCATTTTGAGGAGGGACTTCCTTTGAAGGTATATTATCCCCGGTTAACATTATTGTATTTTTGGCTTCAAATGAGAAGTGATCTGAAACGGTCTCAAGGTGACTTGGGCTAGTTTCTTTTTGGAAAACATGATTTAGAACACTGATGCAGGGTTGGCAGGTCAATTCTGAATTATTTTGGTAGTGCACCCTACACCAATTTGGGAGTAGAAGACTCCACAAATCGATATCTTCCCTGAAGACCAGCTGATCCTGTTGCAGCTTCCTGATCAATACCTGCTGGTTTACACTAATCATGGGATCAGGGAATTCTTGCATTGACAAATCATTAGAATCAAGAACCGAAAGAGTCAAAATTTCCTCTCTTTTATAAACCCCTATCTCAGTTTCAAAATAAGCTAAGAATGTTGAGAGTGAAAGGACAGTTCAACTCACAAACGAGGTGGAGACCCTAAAGAAAACTTTGTCTCATGTCACAAATGAAATGGCTCATCTTAAACTAAACCCCTCTCAAAATCAAGGTAATTATGCTAATCAAGGTAATTACCCTAATCAGAATAATAATAATTAGGGTAATTATTAGAACAACAACAATCATAGCTAGAGGAATTATCAAGGCCAAAACTTCCCTAACCAAGATAGGGGTTTATAAAAGAGAGGAAATTCTGACTCTTTCGGTTCTTGATTCTAATGATTTGTCAATGCAAGAATTCCCTGATCCCATGATTAGTGTAAACCAGCAGGTATTGATCAGGAAGTTGCAACAGGATCAGTTGGTCTTAAGGGAAGATATCGATTTGTGGAGTCTTCTACTCCCAAATTGGTGCAGGGTGCACTACCAAAATAATTCAGAATTGACCTACCAACCCTGCATCAGTGTTCTAAATCATGTTTTCCAAACTGAAGAAACTAGCCCAAGTAACCTTGAGACCATTTCAGATCACTTCTCATTTGAAGCCAAAAATGCAATAATGTTAACTAGGGATAATATACCTTAAGAGGAAGTCCCTCCTCAAACTTAACTTACCCTGGTCATAATACCAGACCAACATAGTTATGTTGCACAACCCCAGGGTTTGTTTGATACCCCTACACTCACAAGTATACCAAAACCCAAGGGGTTAATCAAAGATACAGATAACTATCAGAAAGATATCCTAGGATTACATGATATATCTGAGTGGGAATTGGCTATTGCATCTAATACCCCATAGAAGGAAAACCTCCTCCCAAGTTCCCTTGTTGAGAGCTAGTTTGATGTTGCAGCTTGATGGCTAGATGATAAACTTTAGATAGAGAATCAATATCTACCAGCTGATAAGTCCTTTGTAGGAACAAGCCAAGAAAAGGGTCTATAACTCTAAAATATTCTTGAATGACACTATTCTCAGGAACTAGATAGGGGTCTTGCAATCTCCTATACATTCGTTGAAACCTTGTATTAAACAAGGATTCACATGGCTCCCCTTCCTAATGGTAGAAAATTGATGGAACAAAATGGCAGGATCCACGTAAACTCTAAACTGATTGATGAAAGCATTCTCCATATCTTTCCAGCTCAGAATAGAACCTTGTGGAAGATTTAGGTACCAGTTGTACACCATATACCCTAACGAATAAGGGAACAACCTACAAACCACATCATGGTGAGCTATCTAGGATATGGTACAAGCATCCTTAAAAGCTTGTATGTGCTCCTCAACACTCCTTGATTCGCCATGAATGTATTTGGGACATAATCTCTCAGGATTCTTAGGCATATCATGAAAGCCTCCAGGAATAGTCCCCAATGCAGAGGGATTGTTCACAAAAAATGCCATTGGTGGTGGTGGTGGAGGTTGAGCCAGCTGTTGGATGGGTTGAACCAGCTGTAACGACAATTGAGGTGGACTTGGTGGTGGGTTCATGGGTATCAACTGGGGTATTGGTGAAAACCTTGGTGGAGTGAGTGGAGTTGACAAGGGTGGTAGAATGGTTGCCCTGTGAATCTTGTGTCTCGTTGGGGTCTCGAGTTCTATCAAAGGTGGTGGGTTTTCAGCTAATCGAAGAACTCTATGGGACGTCTCTGGTGAGAAAGACCCAATGTTATCCAATTTTCTCTTATGTGCCCTCCTTCTAGTGCCAGTTCCTATTGAGGTGCCAAGTTGACCCAAAACATGCAGGTAAGATAAAAGTAAAAATATCTCACCTCTCTTGAAAGAGACAATCAATAATCAAACTAATCACCTCCCAAGGTCTTTGATGTTGGTTCACAACGTTTTTGTTTCATGAAGTGGTCAATATGGTTGTAATGTTCAAGGGACCTGCTGGTTTTGAGCTTCTGGATTGTTGCAAGATCAAACATCTATATAAACCTACTTTAACCAGGATTTTAAAGAAATAGAAAAAGATAGATCAAGGTTTTTAAATTGAAAAGAATGTTGATTCATTCAACTAATCAGACTTGTTACCTTCCAAGGAATTCCTAAACTAGAACTGCAAAATAAATTAACCTATAATTGATACAAAGTTTTATTCATTCACAGTGCAAAATTTAATAGTAGATTGCAAATCATCATTCAAACAAAACATAAGATAAATTTTCATTCCTTGAAAGCTTTTCAAATCAAATGATTAATCCCAAAATGAATACCATTCTAGAGCATAATATAAAGTAGGTTTAAGTCTGGTTTCTCCTACTGTCAATGAAACAGATAAGCAACATTTACAAATCTAGCAAGATCACCAGTGTACAGAAACCCATGTCTTCAAATTATCTCCATCTATGCTAAGAAAATCAGGAAGATACATCACCTCCTCCTCCTACTAAACTAAAAAAAAATGTCTAACTTACTTCAAAACCCTAACTTGCTTTTTCTAACCTTTTTCTTCTACCTTCTGAATCCCCAACTTGCTAACTAATTCACTAACTTTTTGTTTCTAACCTTTTCTTGACTCTTTACAAAAGAGGTGAAACACCATATTTATAAAACACGTCAGATGTGTCAGCCCAATTAGGGTTTGCAATAAGTTGGTCATAGAACAAGTCAGCCCTAGAAGAATTTGAAACAAAGTCAAATGTGCATTAAATGCACGAGCACCTACCAGATCGGCCTAGGATCTTCCACACAACTTGGACCAAAATGCGTGAAGAAGAGGCAAAGTGAAACAATGAGGAAGCACGACTTTTGATGCAGCTTTGCATTAACTGCTTCCCCCTCTTCACCCATACCTTGCTCTATTCTAGCCTTCGTCATGAAGAACGTCCTCTGCAAGCTATTCACAAGTGGCATAGGTGAAAGCCTAGTTCTCCATTCAATAGCATTAATATTATTCTTCAGCTGTCCCACTCTCTCTTGTTGGATTTATATTCATTAATGATTGTACTGTACATCGCTGCACCATCTAGCTGGTGCCCAGTTACTATATCCCATGATAGCCTTAGTCCTTTGTAGTAGGGTGTTCATATTCGCATCTGAAACCTTGAACCAAACTGATGTCATCTTTCCCTCAGGAATCCTACTCTTTTCGTCCAGCTTCATTTTTTTGGGTTAAGAGATGGATGATCCCTTTGTGTCCTTTAGCCTCTCCCACCACCATCGTCCTGCCAGAACCAACCTACATTCATCAAACACCAATGTGAGAATCCAAATGTTGACAACATTTTCATCCAAGTGTTAGCTTAAAATCATGATAAAACCATTAAATTAGCCATTAAGCATCAACATTGAGAAGTTCGGGATTTCGATCTAACCAAGGAAAAACAATCTCGAAAGAATTTCAGAAAATTTTGAACCAAGTAGATTCTCCCAATGAGGCACCAATATCAACAATAGATTATCAAAATGAACACAAGGAGCATACAACAGTGAAATTCATCAAGCTAAAGCAAGATATGCTTAAGCATTCATCATTAGATTCATCAATTTTATCCAATTTCTTAAATTCCACAAAGCATAGCAGAGAATTCAGAAAAAATTCGGCCGGACTGGAATTCCGTGAAGAGCGCAAAACTTCGAACACCAGCACACTTCTGGGAAACTGAAGGAATCCAGGAAAATTTGACTGGGCAAGAAAATCTTGAGGTCAACAGAAAACCCGAAAATCAACAATCCAACACAAATTCGCTAAAATTGACCAAAGGTGACAAATTTGAGGACCCTGGGCATGACAATCATTTAACATGAGCCTCCTATAGATCTTCTTCGAATCCTAGGCTCAATCGAAAGCAAAACAAGACGAGATGGCGATGCCCTAGGCATGAAACCCTAGATTTAAACTATGAACGCACAGAGCAAGCCAATAACACCAAAGCATGAAAAGACCAAATATCAAAACTCAACAGGATGCCAATGATAAAGCATAAAGGCACAAAGCTCGAAAAAATCAACCAAACTTGGAAACTCGACGACTAGACGAAAATCTAGAAAAATCCAACCTAGGCGGAATTCTGTGAAGGCCAGAAATCTCTGAACTGCAGTGTAAAACAGGATGAGCCTGACTTCAAGCGCAATCTGGGAAAATTCGGATGGGGCGAGCAATCCTGGACTAGCTTAAAAACCTGAACAGCAGCATTGAAACCATAGTTTGAAAGAAAATTGGGAAAATCCAGATGGACTGGAAAATCTCGAACTAGGGTAAAAACCCGAACTTCGTTCAAAACATAAGATTTTCAATATGCAACTTGGGGAAAACACTTGGGAAAGCAAGATAAACATATTAAGCACATGCCAAGGCAAAGCAAAACCTCAAAATCGAAGGGGGGCAAAACACAAAGAGTGAAAGAAAAAGAGGGTCCCATTTTAATAAAATTTAAAATGGGGTGGTTATGCAAGGCATAACAGACATCTCTCACCAACATATTTTAAGTGCATAAGTAGATCTTCAACCTAGAAGAAATGCATATCAACACGAGAGCACAACTTTGCAACCCAAAACACCACTACAACACACTGTTTCCTCTTTTTATCAATTTTTCTCAAAAACACTTGGAAACCAAGCACCAAAGGCATATCCTCATCATCTTCAACACTTCCTCTACACAACTAAACCAACTAGAACATAGCAACTCGACCACATATCCATAGACAAAATCTTATCAAAGCAACACTAGAGGTTGACACTAGTAGCTTTACTAATGACAACATAATGCAGCTAATAAAAGCATGGATAACATCAACTCTTCACACTGTTGTAACAATCTCTCCCAACTATAGACATCAATGACAACATAGGATTATTGACATTAATGACAACACTAACTACTCATACTTGTAACAACTTTCTCCCCATTTGATATAAATGGAAAATGGTTAATAATACCTATGCTGGCATCCATTGACTCCCCAATGAGGAGACAACATATTTGTAACTGTAGACGTCTAATTTTGATCACTTCCATATGATCAAATGCGTCTCCCTGTTCATCCGGTTGCTCATCCCCTTTGTCAATATTAATTAAACTAGGTGTTTAATTAATACCCTGCATCTTGCACAAAGGTCCTAAAGTATTCAATTTAATACTTTTCCCCTCTTCCTCCTCTAAATTAAATAAATATGCCCTTTTATTTTATTTAGTCATATTCCCCTTTTGAATTAAAATTCATTTTTAATTCATCTTTTCTCTCTCATGGTCACATCCTCCAACTTTTGCAAGTTGGTCCTTAATCCACATTTTGTAATTATCATCTTCTACTCAACTGGTTAGTAGTATGTGCACCTCAATCATCATTAAGGTCACATCCTCTCCATACTTCCCACTCTGCCTCTAATCACCAGCTAGCCTATTTAACCTGGTACTTGCACAACCTTAACTATTTGATTAGCCTCAACCTAATCCTCATCCTATTTATGGTAATATGTCCTGAGTCAAACCTTGCTAAAATGCTTTCTCCTTTGGACAAAGACATCCCTTCCCATGTGAATTTTAATTCACCTTTTAACTCCCCAGCAAGTAACCCAAAAGGAATTTCTTTTAATTCTTCACTTCTCCCACATGTTCCCTTATTCATTTCCTTATTCTTTCTCTCATCCCCATATAAGGATATTTCTGAGAATTTTTGCATTCTCCACTCTGTCCCTCTCTCCCACATGGGGACAAGGACCTCCTTTATGAAGAGATCTTGTCCAATCCCAAGGTACTTTGTACCCCTCTCCATGTCATGTCCTTCTCCTTCCACCTCATGTCCACTTCACCTTTTAGGGCTATCTCACATGCCACATGTCAAGATGTGAGGGCTTGTGAGTTCTCAACTCACCTTAGCCCTACATTTTGATATTTGGTGGATCAATCTTGACCGTCCATTTCCTCTAGGATTTCCCAAAAATCCTATAAATACCTCCTATTTTCTCTCATTTTGGGGGAGATCATTTTGTGCTAGCCAAACTCTGTAGCTACTTTCAACCAACACTTTTAGCTTATTTCTTTGTTTTCATCTTCACTCTCTGTGTAATCTCATCCTCTACATCCCTATCTAGTTTGTATCTTGCCATCCAAGGAGCATACACATCAAAGATCATACAACCAGCACACTCAACGCAAGGTATAAAGTTCCATTTCGTTGCTTTGTCTTGCAGTGTTTCCAACTTAGGCTAATCTTGAGGTGTAGGTTGTTTCAAGTTGCTTATTTGCACTCTTTCACTTGTTTCTTGATTTTTAATGCTCACATTCAACCTATCACATTTCTGGCACGCCCGGTGGGACCCACAAACGGTTCTATTTTCTTCATGTTTGCTATTTTTTGCATTTTCAGTCCGTGGTGCAGGGCGTGACCGGGCCTAAATGAGTATGGATTCGTCTCCGTGCGGATCTTTATCCCCGCGTATGACTTGTTCCGCAGCGGCACTAGTCCTCGAGAAAGTGGCTGAACGTCCCATTATCAGAGGTATCGGTTCCATTTGTGCGGCGACTGCCCCATGCATAACCGTCTCCCGACAAAAAATTTCCGCCAATTGTCTTTGGTAAAATAGGGGAATAGTTTAATTAAAGGTAAATAATAAACCTTGCTTGGCGTGTTTGGGAAGGCTATTTGATGTATCCAATCCCCTTGCGCCATTTGGCGATCCTGGGTGACGAGAAATCATAGCTTTCCAAGTCCTTTTGAGTCACCTATTTTTCACTTTCTTAGCGGGACCTGCTTGGGGATTTCATCACCCCAAGGGACGATTCCAACCACGTGTACCGGCGGGGTATATAAAGGGGGGAGAGCAAAAGTTGTACCCCAATCCAACCACATTGTAATTGGTGAAGTGTCGGGATGATGTGAAGAGTTGGTCTGAGCCTCTAGTATCTCGCTAAGGTTCCCGACTCACGCTTGTAACGGGTTGGTGTTCACGGTTTGGGCCTCACGTATCGGGTGTATATCGAGGACTCCTTAGAAACCATGTGCATCCTAGAGTAGAAGACTTTGTTGACCATACCCGTTTCTACTAATCTTAGGGTTGTGCTGCTTGAATTGTCTTTCTTGTGCAAAAACTAGTGATTATCGATTTGGCCAAGTCTTTTTATGATTGCTACAATTTGGGTCCTTTGCCTTTGCCATCCATCAAAAAACCAAGCTTAAGTTTATCCTTTAGCGAACTTAACCTTATGTTTTAGCAAACCTGTCCTTGTGCTGTGGCGGATCTGTCCTAGTGTTGTGGCGGATCTATCCTACTGCTGTGGCGGATTGGTCCCAGTGCAGTGGCGGATTGGTCTTAGTGCAGTGGTGGATTTGTCTTAGTTCTGTGGCAGATCTATCCTAGTGCTGTGGCGGATTGGTCCCAGTGCTGTGGCAGATTTGTGCCAGTGCAGTGGCGGATTGGTCCCAGTGCTATGGCGGATCTGTCCTAGTGCAATGGCGGATTGGTCCTAATGCAGTGGCGGATTGGTCCCAATATAGTGGCGGACCTGTCCTTTTGCAGTGGCGGACCTATCCCTTTGGCCATCCTATACCATCATTTAGCATCCATTGTCCATCTGTTTTGAACACCGAAATGATCATTTAGCGTCCAAAACGAACATCTGTATGTCCGTTCCGAGCCCTTCGTTCTAAGGGTCATTTGTCCTGAATAGTCTTTTGCTTGTTTCGAGAGCCATTCATCTATCTTGAGACACTCCTCATCCGTCCTAAACACGCTTTCGTCTCTGATCTCCGTTATTCCATATAAACCCCGTTAGAGTCGTCATCCAAGTTGACCTAGGTATTCATCCCTAATCACAATCATCATAGCTAGCTTAGGATCGCTATCCGTCTTAGGTCAGTTATCCTTTTCGACCCAATCAATCCGCTTCTATCTCAAGTTGGATTCGGTGTCATTATCATACATCCACCTTTTAATCAATACCTAGTGTTACCAAGGATCCTTCTTAAACTCGGTTGTGGATCTCGGTCGTCATCATCACATCAATCCTAATCATCATATCGATCTAATCCCCACATCATGAAACCTATTCAGATCAAAACCCGGAATCTAGGTTAATCCAACATCTACCAATCAATCCAATCCAATTCCATCAAGCCAATCCACGTCGACCTAATCAATCATCGTCAACTAATCTTTCATCAAAATCAAATCAATCTCTCATCATCAAGGTGTTTCTAATATCTTGATCTACTTCATCATCTTGTATGCCCGTTCAAACTCGATCACAAGCAAAGAAAATGGCCGACCAACAAGCCATGAATGCCCAATTGAACAACCCACAAGATCTCACCAACATAGTCAACATCACGTCAGACCCGAACTATGGTGCTAATATCCCTCACGACCCCCACAATGGTACCTCATCGCAATCCAATGTGGATGGTCAAAACATATCACCACCTGGGGAAGAAAACATGGCCGATCAACCTGAGCTCACGTTCAAGGAGCACTTTGCTTGATTAATACCAAATGGTGGGCGTAACCGAACATGGTGGCGAATCTTGGCTCGCCAGTTGGCAGTGTCAGGGTGCCGTCAAGTGTCGATATATCAAGTATAAGCACCCATCACGTAATGTACCCAAATTTTACTTGTACCTCCCCAATAAAATTTGCTTTTGCTCCGGCTTCGAGTTAAACCAACTGACATCCCTATAATCCGTGGCAATCCCTACATCCACCATCTGATCCGCAGAGCCCCAAATATTGATCCCCAATGATCGCTTTGCCTATGGCATGCCACAAAACATCCCGCAACCGCAACCATTAATGCTACCGGCACCACCCCCTTCGAACCCGCTCCCTGCCAACACTGGGGGCAACCCTTTCACTGCCTTACCCCCACCTCTTGGGGCTACAAATCCTCCACCATCGTCAGTCCTATCTCAGCAGCCGCCCCAATCCAACATCCCTCCTCCATCGTCATTCAACCCTCCGCCATTGTCCCAATCCAACATCCCTCCTTTAGCGTCATTTAATCCTCCACCATCGTCCCAATCCAATATTCCTCCACCATCATCGTTCATACCTCAACAGCCTTCACAGCTGCCCCAATCCAACATCCCTCCACCATCATCATTCATATCCCAACAACCTCCCCAATCCTACGCTCCCACTAGTGCTCAACAACCTCCCTCGCACAACATCTCAATCGCACCTCCACCTCAACAACAATCATTGGTCAATCCCCTATTTTCAACACAACCATCACAACATCAACCGCAAGGAAATCAACCTCAGCCTTCAGCCCTGACCGTATCTTCGTTCCTTGCATCCATTTTACGCCCACAAGTGCAACCACAACATAGCATCCCATCTCACCCATCACAGGCACCACCTATGCATCAACAACAATATCAACAACCACCTCATCACTACAACTATTACAACCAGCAACAATATCAACAACAACCCTCCTATGGGGCATCACAACAGTCATATCAACACCCCCAATATCCGCAAGCTAATCAGCAACACTTTCTCCATACTTCCCAACAATACGCCACCCGCAACTACCCAACCAATCAATATCCCACCTCACAACAACAACCTTTTTATCAACAAGGTCCCTTGGCATATCAGCAAGAGGTACCACCTCCTCATTATCCCCACACCCATCCCCAAACATCCTCTCAAAATCCACAATCATCCTATCATCAATATCCATCTAACACGTCGGCCAATGCGGACATACTAGAAATCAAAGCCGCACTAAAAGATCTCCAGGCAGGGACTAGCAAGCAATCGTTCAAGTTCGAAGATATATGTCCCTATCCGTATGATCCCTCCATCTCATTGATTCCCTTCCCCAAGCATTTTGAGATGCCAAAATTTGACAAATATAAGGGG
>VDFB02353408.1:0-106066 GCA_007258455.2 Sequoia sempervirens
CTTAGGCCCTTTCCTCTTTTACTTTCCGCACTTTCTTATTAGTTTTAGGAAAGAGATTAAATTGCCAAATCATACACGTAAGAATCCCCTTCAAATTACATCTCAGCTGCTAACTGTGAGAAATCTGAACAATTGCGTAAGTTCCCTCGTACGAACACAGCAATACACATCAACCAAACTGGGTCTATTCGCACTTAAGGAACCTTGGAGTTGAACATGCGAACTTTCTCGCAATCTTAGCGCATGGAATACTTTGATCAAGAGAGGACGGAGTAGCCCCAAACTATTTTGTTCTTCGGCTGTTTGGTATGGTCACAAAAACCGCATCAACACTTCCTAGTCAAATCAAAAGGTGAATTTAAGCAGAATTCATAGTGGCATTCAATGAAGACAACTGAGTTTTCAAGTTTAGTGGCTAGTTGTAGATTTGGCACTTTCAAGTACAAATTTATTGGGATTTGCCAACAAATAATAAATTTGTATGTGTGTGCAAGTGGAAACATAAATCGCAGTGTTGTGTGTGCATGAGAAGAAGCAGAAAATAAATAAATATAAAGAAAAGAAGAAATCAAATTTTATTGTTGTTGGGAACTACGACCCAGCCATACCATTTTCCTAGCCCAACAAAGGGGCCGTACACCTCACATATTCCTCGCAAAGGAGGAATAGAAGCATGTTGAAGGTATTTATTCCATGGTAATATCGAACACAGCTATATTATGCACCAAAAAGGCTAGTGCAGCTCTCCACAAAGGAATTGAGCCTTCCTCCAAGCTGTCATACACTTCATAGTGGGTGTCGTATCTTATGAGGAGAGGCTATAATATAGAAGCAATAATCTGCAAAAAATCCTGATTAATCCCGATTTTTAAAAAATCTGCAGGCTGGCCAATTTTTTCCCCGATTTTTTGAAAAAATATTTGACCTTTTGGTCAACGATTTTTTCCCATTTCAAACTGCAAGATTGCCAAAAAAATGTGTTTAAAACCTGCAAATAAAATCACACTGATTTTTGCACGGAAAAAAAAAACATGAGACCATAGCTTGTTGCTTACTATTATGCTTTGATAGATTTTTTCCAAGCATCCATAGCTTGTCTGAAAGCACTTGTTTTAGGCTTTTAGCCATAGCAGCAAGGCAGTGAACTGTTTGATAAAATGCTTTGGTAGACATGTATGAAAAATGTGGTAGCATAGACAAGGAAGTGAGCTGGTTGAAAAATTTCCTCAAAGAAATGTGGTCTCATGGTGATGGAATGCCATGACAATCTTGCATGGCATTCCATCACCATGAGACCACATTTATTAGCACTCTTTTTCAACTGGGCCATCGCCTTTGTCTATGCTATTGCTTACTATTATGCTTTGATAGGATTTTTCCAAGCATCCATAGCTTATTTTGAAACACCGCTTTAGGCTTTAGACATATAGCCAGGGCAAGCAACCTGGGTTTTGACAAAAATGCTCTTGGTAGACATAAATGAAAAATGGTAGCATAGACAAGGCAAGAACTTTTGGCAAAATGCTTCAAACAAATGTGTGGTCTCATGGTGATGGAATGCAATGATAAGTGAATTGCTATGGTTGTCATGGCATTCCATCACCATGAGACCACATTTCCTTTGAGGCATTTTTCAAACAGGTTCATTGTCTTTTGCCTGAGCAATTTCACATTTTTCTTTATACATAATTACCAAAGCATTTTTATCAAACAGTTCACTGCCTTGCTGCTATGGCTAAAAGCCTAAAACAGAAGTCAATCAGTTCATGGATGCTTGGAAAAATCTATCAAAGCATAATAGTAAGCAATGGTGGTGACAAGGCAAAGAACTGACAGAAAAATGCCTCAAAGAAATGTGGTCTCATGAGGATGGAATGCCATGACAAGCAATAACTTTTAGTCAAGAGCAGCAAGCAAGCAGTGAACTGTTTGATAAAATGCTTTGGTAGACATGTATGAAAAATGTGGTAGCATAGACAAGGCAATGAACTGTTTGAGAAAATGCCTCAAAGAAATGTGGTCTCATGGAATGCCATGACAAGCAAATGCAATTGGCAGCTGCTCCTAGTTATTAGTTATGCAATGTGAAGTAATTGCATAGATGCTTAGGTTGAATTTGTAAAAACTATATTGTAATTGAAATTTTATCATCTATCAGCATCTAGTTATTAGTTATGCAATGTGAAGTAATGCTTTGAGATTGAAAGATGTGCAATGCAATGTAATCAGCGATATGAATACAAACTACAAATATCTATTTTTTAGAATTCATTAGTTAAACTCTTTATTTTATTTGCTGTAATGTCCCCGCTGCATGATCATAGTTTCGATAAGCAGGTTATTCTTTATTGGACCCTTGTGGGCTAGCCAAATGGATAGAGGGTCAGTGGTGCATTTTGGAGAGTTTGTTTGTTCGTGTTTTCAGTGGACAGTGTTTAGATCACAGTGAGCGCTGGCATTCCAGGAGTTCATCGCTTCTGACGGCACGAGATTATCCTGAGTTTTGAGCATATTACAGAGATTTAAGTGATTAAGTTAATTTATTAACTTAAAACGCCTTTTAATAAAGTCACATTGACTTTATTTATATTTTTATATCACTTAAATGTCAAAAAGGGAATTATAATATTTTAATGACTTTAAATATTATAAAAGTGCGCTCAAACTATTGAAAGGGAATATATTAAAATATTATAATATTTTAATGAAGAGGAAGGCCGTACATTTCTTGAAATGCGTGCCTTTTGGTATAAAGGTAATTGCTGGCAATAGAAACTCACCTTTGATTATTATTTCAATTGCTTGTGCATCTTTTCTCTGGCATTCCTCCTTCCTCGAGCGTGGTTTGACTTTGGCCAGTCCATTGGAGAACGGAAACTCCTCAAGTTGTTTGAAATGCTTGGAGGCCGTGGAGAGATCACCAACTGCATTGAGGGCTACTTGCCACGTGTGGTTCTACAACTTTGGTGACAGAGTTTTATTTATGCTTATTTTGTGCTTTGATAATAACCGAGGGGTTCTTGGTGGCGTACCTCTTGCTTCAGGGATTCTTCTTCCAGAGATTCATTTCCTTCTTGTTCATGGCCGTACGGCTGCTTTGGTTTGTGTGCCTTGAGAAAGGCGTGTGAATTGAAAAGGAGAAACGCCTTCCTTTTGAGAGGGCTTTAGCTTTTATCTTTGGCGGCTAGTGTATTCAGAGCTTTGTGACCAATTTCTGAGCTGGAGAAACATTGTCTGGAGTTGTGGCGTGCATTTATGCCTGTTTTCACCATTTCCAACAGATCCTGCTATTGCTTACATAAAATAACCTGAGTATTTTGCATGTCTCATATGCATATTCCCAATTGTCTCAGTATAATAATAGCTTCTGTATTTCCAATTTGTGAATTTTTGCTTTAAATTTCATTTTATGAGCAAAAATATGCTGCGCCCCTTCTCTTCTGTCTATTAAGATTTCTTAAAAAACTTAAAAAAAACAATTAAAGACTTAAGAATTTGGTTTTGAGCGAGACTAAGGTGGCTCATCACATTTGCTCTCTATATCTCTATGCTATTTAAATGCCTTCAATTCCCCAAAAAAATAGTTTTTATCTCTTTGTTCTACAATTTTTCCGGGTTTTTTAACTAATTTTTCCTAATTTTAAAAATCTTATACTTCTGGTTTGCTGATTTTTTCCCCAAAAGATTTTTGTTGCCATGGGTCAAGTATTAACCACTAAAAGTGCAAGATACCTTTCAGGTGGGAATTGCTGGCCATTCCACAAATCTGTGTCAGCACCTACTTATGAATATGTAGCTGTTTAATTAATGATAATCGCTGTTGCATGTAATTTTCCTAGAATATTATTTTGTAACAGCAATACTTGGAATAACAGAAAAGTTATTGGTTGCTTACATTTTGCAATGAACTTATATAAATTAATTTTTATCAATATTTGGAATTGGGAATTCAATGATGTGATGACTATTTATAATGGTCCTTCCAAACAAGTTGAAAAACAAATTCAAATCAGATGAATGCAAACTGTTTGACAAAATGACTGTGTACCAAAACTTGTGAAAATTACAATATTTTGGTTTAAAATTTTTGGGCAGTGGCAGTACATTTCCAGCCACAATGATTGTTTACAGCCCAAACAAGCATTGCGCCTGTGGTCTCAGTTATTTGTTGATGTTGGAGGAGTTTCAATGCTGATTTCACTAATTTCAGCTCCTCCTAGCCACTGCATACCAGATCTAGCTATTAATCAATTTTGGGACGAGATTTTATAGGTGTGCCACTCCTCAGCACTGGTACAACATTTACTGTGCCTTGTTTTGGGAGTTTCCTACCTTGTGTACAGATCGCATAGAGTGTTGTAGCTTAATAATTAATTATACATAGGCTGAAATCACAAAATACCTTTTATATTTCCTCGGATCTGCTGTTATAAATTGCTTGGTGAGGGTTTTAACTTTAATTGTTTAATTTGACATTGATATTACATAAATCTACTGCCAGGATTTACTTTCTTCTGTCACCCTTGCTGATTATTCATTAAATTATACCATTAAGTTCAGATTTCCCCTCATAATTAATTCATGATCCATGTTGGAGCAATGCACACAGGTTTCATACATTTCCAGCTATCATTTATCAGCAAATTGACTCCTTTTCAGCATTTGAGGGTTTCATAAATTCATGCCAGCCTATGGGAGTTGAATCCACTGTTTGGAGTTGAGTATTTTGTTTAAGGATTTGCAACTGTCTACATTGCAAATCAGACTTAAATTCAGTAGGGTTGACACCTTACATTTGATCTTTGTCTATCATTTCAACTTGTACACTTCGTGGAAATTTGCATACTTCCTATGTTGTCTGATTGGGGACATTACAAAAATCAACATGTCATGGATCACCTAACAAACACTTGATGGATGTGAAGGAGTATCATTCTTTCAAAACTGATCAAGAAACCCTTTGAAGAAAATTGCCACAAATGTGCTCCAAAATGCTCCAATGGTGCTCCAGCAATGCCCTCCACCTTGGCATTTCTAGAATGAGAGAAAATAATAAAAGGCAGACACTTTTATAAGTTTTGAGAGGCTTTTCATTTTGAACTGTCCATTTTCCTCTTTCTCTCTCCTAGGCACACTCTGATTCCTCCTACAGTAACTTTGGCCTCTTGATTTCCAACAGTAACTTGTCTCTAATTCTCACTAGCTTGCATCCAACACCCTGGATGTGCTTTTGTTCCTTTTCATGATAAAATTACATCTCCACACCCTCATGAGCATGCTTGGGAGGCATGTTTTGCATTTTTCCTCATGTTTTTTCATTGAGTTTTGCATTCAAAACATGAACAGTTCTCCCAGGCACTTGAATAATACTCCTTTATTTTATTGTCAATCTGAGACGATCCCCTTGGAACACACTTAGTACCTTGGGAAACATTGTTTTTTGTCACTTGGGGCACATGTGCACTTGAGGGGTCAACGCTTTTAACTTAAAACATGGCATTGAGGTCTTGGGCACACCCTAGGGCCATATTGCACCTTGTTATTTTTTCACTTGAAATAAGTGATTTTCCTCTCCTAGTGCACCTCTGAGGTTCCAATGCACTTTTCTCTCTAATTAGTGTTGAGTTTTATCTTTTGAGTGAAAAGCATTTTGGGTCACTAAAGCACTGCAAGTTCTAATTTGTCAGTTGACATTGCATATTTTCCACTTCAGCAACTTTTCACTCAAAGTTCACCAAAACATGACAATCTCTCTCCTTGTGCACACTTGAGCACTTAGGAGATGATTTTGAGTGTTTTTAACCTCCTAAGATGATATTCTCTCTCTTTGACACACTCTAGATCACTCAAGTGCCCTTTTCCAATTTAAAATTACCAAAAAGCGCATCCCCTTTGTCAAGATGCATTCCAAAAACCTTAATGACTATTTCTCTCTACCTTTAAGCATTTTGCCTTTCCTTCGTCATCTAAGTTTTCATATTCACCATACCTAATATGCTAGAAAACTCCTTTTGTTGACCATGGAAAAATGTTTCTTAAAAATGACAACTTTGTCATCCATTGGGAACAAGGACTCAAGTATGACTTACATGCAAGAGATGTCAAGATTTTGGCTTACAACATGACACAAAATGAAAAAAATTATATTGGCACAACATACACATGAAAGCAATCAAAAGTTTCAACACAAGAGTAAGCCCTTTTGTAGAGGCATAAATAGCAAAAACAACAATGCAATAGCAAATATTGTCCACAAAACACCACATAAGGTCAAGAAGGCTCTAGAGTGTGGAATGTCAAGGAGGACATGCCAAGATCACTTGTTTGCAAAAGCACATAAAGGCATTTGTTGGTGTTTTAATTTGTTATTTTCATGACAACACAAAACAAAAAAAGAATATGATTAAATCATTCTTTAAATTAGAAAAGGAAGCCCCCTAAGATCTAACTAACCTTAAGCTAATTGAACCACAAATATTTACATTGTACAAATCTTTAGTGGGAATTTTGCATTTAATATAAAATATTGCTTTGAGTCCTTTGACTATGGTTTTGCCCCAGATGAAGCATTGAACTATCAATAACTCAAATTGTAGCTGGATTTTCAGATTTAACAACTCAAGCATTGTGATGTCCCCGTTTTTAAGCCAGATTGTCTTTGAGAAATAATTAATTAAATATTTAAATAAGTCTTTACTTTACATATTTAAGACTTATTAATTATTTAATTAATTGATTTTATTAATAAATACAATATTTTGAATTAAGGCTTTTATAATAATTCAATTGTCGAAAGGAAATTGAAAGTTGGCCGATAAAAGGTGTTTGGGAGAATTGTATTGCATCATGGAAGGTTGTATAATGTTTGGCTTTTGAATTGAAGAACCTGAGAACGGAAACTCTCAAACTTCAGGGGCCATTCTCGGACAAAAACCTGGGTTGGTCATTTTTGGTTTATATCCACAGTTGATTATCAAGCTTTGTGTGGATTCCTGTCTGCATTGGAGAAAAGGACGAACATGGGAAGTTCGTTAATATTCTGATCGATTGAGGAAGAATCAAAATCATATGTATTCCACTGTTTGGGGCATTACCTTTGTTTTGAATCAAATATTATAACCAACTGAAGTTATTTACTAGAGGAAACGGGCATAGCGTTGGCGAATACATTGTCACATTTCTATACTTCAATATCGGTTGTGCATTCCAGTGTTGTTATTCATTGTTGAATACCGTCGTGGACTCTATTCTAGCGAAACTCTTGATACGTTTGTCGAATGCTAACCAAACAACACTTGAACACGAAAATGTTATAGTACCGTGGCTTATCCAATGGGATGGAGATGTTTCAGAAACGATGATAAGTTGAATCGATGATAGGAGATATGTCAATATAATGTTGCATATGCAAACTCGTGGATGATACAAAGATAGCACTAAATATTTATTGGGCTAGCATGGAATGGTATCGACGGATTTGGTGAGGAGAGATTAATTGTGAGGCAGTCAATATTATTAATCTTTGAAGATGGTAAACTTCATCGACATCTCACTAGACATAAATTCTCGTCGTATCCTTATTTATGTTCATGTCGCATTATTGCTAGCATTTGGAGACATCAGATGAACCCGTCTCATGTGTGGGAAGCATATTGAAGTGTTGGAGTGCAACGAGACATCTTGGTCACAGCCTAGACTCACAAAGGTGTTGTTAATGTCGTTGTATTTAAGCAACGTGGAAGGAAATGGAAGGCCCAATATCGAGTATAGTCACAACAAGTGCTAACGTTTCTGTAGGAGGCCTAATCAAATGTCATAACGAGCCTTCAATAAATATTAATGGTTGCTATTGCCAATGCGATTATATTGGACAGTCGTTTCCATTACTCTTCAGGAATCACGAGTTATTACAGTTGCAATAAAGTCACAGAACTATCTACCAATAGTAGAAACTACAGGATGACGAGCACAGAGATTGATATTGCACGGTTGAAGATATAATGGAAGATCGATACATGTGTTGATGAAATCAGTCCTGGAATATTTCCGCCACTCTAGAACAAGAGTTTGACTTGGAGTTGGAACCCACGTGGAGACAGGGGAGTCAATGATTGGGCTATCTCATCACGTCTGCATCTCTATTCTCATACATGTTGGGCGATACTCATGAATAAATGGGTATGCATTCATCCAATATTATGATTAATGGTTCCTGCTTGTTTGGTTCTAATGAATAATATATGATTGACTGTTCCTTTTTACATCTGTTCATGGAACTGTTGAATGAGGCAAATGTTTGGGAAGGTTGAATATAATTGATCCGATTGTAAGACTCTGTTTTGAATGTAAAGAATTGTCATATTTACTGAAATGGCCATATATTGAATAAACAGAAGAGTGGCTGGATAATGATCTATCCATATTCAATTTGAATGTTCTGCATTTCTGTATAGAAATTTAGAGACTTGTGTTCCTGTATTCAGTAAATTTGTGAAATTGCATTTCTTTTTAGAAGGCTGGGAATTATACTCAGTTGACAACATGCATAGCATTGTCAATTAATCGAGATTAAACCCAAAAGACCACCTATCCGAAGTTAGGGTCATTATAGTGGTATCAGAGCCACTATCCTACTAGCCTAAGGGTATTCGGTTATAGTTTGCATCAAATGGCTAGACGATTGTTTCCTACTTTCCTTCATGCTTTGCCAATACAAGAAAAGAATTCTAGCATGGAGAAAATTTTAAATGACCTTGCTCAATCTCAAGAAAAGATAAATCACGATTTTATTAAAACAAATCAAAAGTTAAATCGTGATTTGCAGTGTCTTGCAGACTCACTCTTAAGGAAATCTAAGGAATTTAATGTCTCATCCACACCTACAGGTACAAAAGTGCATGATTTATTGGTATAGGAAGAGGATAGTGAAATTACAAGGGAAGTTAGCAGAAATCTTTACGAGGAATTTGGGAAACATGTTGATGTTGTATATGAGGATACAAGGAAAGGGTTTGGTAATGATTCTAATGTGCCATCATTATCCCAGCAAGAAGCATCACCTAAGGTGAACATGAGTCCTGTTGTGACCTTTTCACACATCACCCCATTCAAGATGGGGACCCCCTAATTTTTGCTCCTTTCCCATCTTTTGGCTTTGGTTTTCCCGCTATCTCTCTCTCTTTTCTCTCTGTCTTTCTGGGGTGTCCTCGTCTTTGTGCGTGAATTGAAATTTTGGCTAAGTTTGTGGAATTAGGGTTTGCTTTCTTCAGGCAAGTTTGAGGTTAAATTGAGTTAGCAAATTGAAGTCAGAGCTTAACACTACAATCAGAGGACCTCTAGCAGGTTCCCACTGAAATCTCACTGAATTCTCAATTTGGGGCATTTTCTCAACACAGTTGAAAATTCTGACTGATACACTGCACTTAGAACACTGTGAGCTACCTGCACACAAAATTTGAGCTGA
Organism: Sequoia sempervirens; assembly: GCA_007258455.2. Classification (NCBI taxonomy): domain Eukaryota; kingdom Viridiplantae; phylum Streptophyta; class Pinopsida; order Cupressales; family Cupressaceae; genus Sequoia; species Sequoia sempervirens. The sequence goes on from VDFB02353408.1 coordinate 9,464, forward strand.
ATTGGACAACTTGCTATTTTTTGGCAATTCCGGGCTTCGAAGCCAATTTTAGGGTTTGCATGTTGGAGTTTCCAATGCATGTCTAGAGATTCTTTGTGGGTTTTTCGAGACCTTCGCAATGATTTAACATGCAAAACAAGATGACTTTCAATGATTAAGGCTTCAAAGGCTATTTTTAGGGTTTGCATGCAAGATTTTTTAGCGCATGTTAGCATATTCTTTATGGGTTTTTCGAGAGCTATGCAACGAGGTAACATGCAAACAGAGTTGATCACTTTTTAGGGACTTGCTATTTTTAGCCAGTGCTCGCATGTTGATCATTTTTCTGGGTTTTTCTAGGTGTTTTGAAATCTCTCGGGCAGTATGACATGCAAGTGCATCCAGCAGTTGGTTGGCCACTTTTCCAGGCACTTACCTTTTTTTAGCAGGTTCACTCCGGCAGCTTCCCCCCAGCACTTCAAAATCACGAACACAGCAACATGCAACAGAGACAGGGTCAAACGAAGGTCATTCAGGACACATGCAAGTCAAATTAGGGTTTCCTACTTTCATGCCTAAAAAGAAGGGGTAAATCTCGAGAAGTCTAAAAACTGACTTATCCCACCACGATTAGCATCCTTCAAACAATCAGTTGGTAAAATTTGAAGGCAATCTGAGCACTTACTATTTATAGTAAGTCACTTCTGAAGTAGGCTATAAATAGCAAGTCAGCGTGAGGCACCAGTGAACAAGTCAGTTAACCCACGAGAACCCCATGGAGCAAATTTTAGATCAAACGGAGTTACAAAAGTTTGAAAATCAGGAACTTACTATTTTGAGCAGGTCCATGCAGAGGAATTAGGGTTTCCTCAAAAGTAGGGTGAAACACGAGAGTCACGCAAAAGCAGCATCCAATCATGACCAACACCTTTCAGGCAATCTACTCACAAAATTTAGCTCATTCTGAACACTTACTATTTTTAGCAAGTTACTAAAAATAGCAGGTGCATGCAAGCACCAGGCGCCAATAGCTCAGTCACGTCACGAGGATCAAGGAAAAATGAAAATCAAGCCTTCTGGAGCTCGAAATCAACTTAAAATGCGAAGAGTACGGAACTTTCTAAAAATAGAAAGCCAAGGCAAACTGAAAACATCATGAACAATCTGCCCTAAATCAAACAAAAGGCTTGAAAATCTTCTAAGTGCTTGAAATTGAAACCTCAGACCCTCAAATCCGCCTTAAGTTAAGTGGAGAGCTTAGAAATTTGACTAAGTCCTCAAAAATGGAAGTGTGACCCCCCATGTGTGCCCAAGCTAGAAGTGATGGGGATGAAATTTGCTAAGTGTTTGAAAATGAAAGCTCAAACCCCTATATGCGCCCAAAGTTGAAGAGCCATGAGAAAAAATTTCTAAGTGTGAGAAAACTCAAAGTATGGGGGTAGAATGCACCTTAGCAACCTTGATGAGTTTGAAAACTTTCTAAGGCACCAAAAATTGAAGTAGGAGTCAAATGCGCCTTAGCTTGGAGAGAAGCTTTTAAATTTTCTAAGGCATTCAAAACTAGAAGCTTGACCCCTAGAATGCACCCTAACTTTGAGAAGGGATGGGAAAATTTTCTAAGCATGGGAAAATGAAAGTTGCCACCCCCATATGCGCCCAACTTGCATGAAAAGAAGAAATTTTTCTAAGTATTGGAGATTGGAAGTCAAGAGGGTCAAATACGCCTTAGCTAAGAATAAGAGCTTGGAAAATTTCTAAGTGTAGCAAAATTGAAAGTACTCCTACCTAAATGCACCCAAATTGGAGGAGGCAAGTGAAAGTTTGCTAAGGCATGAAATTTGGAAGCTCCTACCCCCAAATGCGCCTTAGCTTGGAGATAACTAAAAATTTGTCTAAGGCAGTGAAGTACTCCTACCTAAATGTGCCCAAACTTGGAGAGGGGGAGTTGAAAAATTCTTCTTAAGTCTGGAAAACTGAAAGTTCCTACCGCTAAATGCGCCCTTGAGAAAGAATTAAAGGTGAGTTGATGGAGATTCGACCAAGTGTTGAAAATTGGAACCTCAAGGTAAATGGGCTTAGACTGAAGAGGATGACCAACAAATTTTCTAAGGCAATAAAATTGGAAGTCAAGAGGGTCAAATACGCCTGGCTTGAATAGGGCAATATCAAAGTTGGAAAATATTCTAAATCGTTAGAAATGAAAGTAGGAGATGCTAAATGTGCCTAGCTAGAAGTGGACCCCTCTAGAACGCCCAAGTTGATGAGTGAGTGATGAACTTTTTTTAAGGCATTGAAAATAAAATACCACCTAGCAAATGCGCCAAGGCTGGAGAAGCAAAGGTGAACATTAATAAAAAAATGATTTCCAAGGGCAAAAAATTAATATGTAGCCCCTTCGTGTCTACACCTGAATTTATGAAGTTGGGAAATATTTTTCTAAGGGGAAAATGTTTTGAAGGGAAAATAATCTTGCCTTGTGATTTTAAATGCTGGAGATTGCAACTGATGAAATTTTTTAGAGGAGATACAAATTTTTTCTAAGGCGCTGGAAGGCGAAATGACTGAAATTTCTCAAATAAAATAAAAAATTTCCTAAGGCGTTTAAAATTGAGTTCAAAGCACTGAAGTTCGCCCTTGTCAACAATGTTGATATTTTAAGTGTTGGAGACAATTTTAATAATTTTCCCAGAAGTTTTTGAGTCAACTGAATGTTACATGCAATCAACTGGGAAATTTCGAATTTTTCAAAGAGGAAGGAATCTCCAGCAATAGCAAATTTCTATGACAACTCTATGAGGACTGGGTATCTTTGCGACAACTCGCCAGTCCTCTCTCTTGAATTGGAAAATTGCTAAGTAGTGGAGTGAATTAAATGCAACTACTAAACTGGGCGCTCTCTCTCAATTATATAAACTTTGAAGTTGTCCATTTTTCTTCACCATTTACAGAGTTGAAATTGTGAAGAGTGTTGAAGCTGAAGTGAGTGAGTAAGAAGGAAGAGATTTCTGAAGTGAGTGAGTTGAGTAAATTTTTCTAAGTGTTGAAAGTGGTATTGCTGGAATTTCGAGTCTTGAAGTTTGAAGTTTGAATTTCGAAGTCAGAATTCCCGAGGTTTGGAGTTAGAAGTTTAGTGCTGAAGACGTTTTATTTTGAGGCTAACTCCATATTTTCCAGCCATCTCATTGTGATTTTATTTAAAATCTGAATTGCAATGTTCATATTTTATTTTGCAGATAGCTGAAGTAAGAAGGGGAGATGTTGTCGGAACGAACAAGGCTGTTCGTAGAGCCGGAAATACAGATACGAACAAGGAAAATGCCTCCAGGTAGGCGATCATCAAGCAGCTGAAGAAATTTTTTCTTCCCGAGTCAAAGTTTGTCTCGAAGTTGGCAAGGTCGACTGACACCAACCTTGGGTCATTCAACCTCAAAGCAATCAAGAGGAGAATATACAGGCAGGGTGGCCATCTATAGAAACCCTTGTTTCCCCGTTTTCTGAATCTGACTGTTTTTGTTTGTTTTTGCGTTTTTTGACTGTTTTTGGGTTTTTGTGCAATAAAGAAATAATGCGATTTTTGCAAGAATGGAATAATAAATTCAAGATGAAATGCTACAATAATAATATTGATGGAAATATAAGATCTAATACTGGTGATTTATTCATTGATCATCTGGACTCAATACAATAAAGATCCGATAACATGCAACAATGAAACGGCATTATTTAATAAAGAACCTGGCATTAGCAGCAAGCTGGAAATGAACCAGATCTGGTACGGCTGCAATTAAAGATCCCTTCTTCTTCTGTCCAACGCCTACTAATGATGCCAGAGAAATAGGCGCCTCCAGAGATGAAGTATGACTGGCAAAATAGATGGCGATTTGCTCAATAAGAAAAATACGGTTTCCTTGAAAAGTACGGCCTGCTGCAAATGGTACGGCCCTGTCAGATCAGCAATAAATAAATGGTACGGCCTTTGTTGTGAGTGCCAGAACTTGTCAAAAGATGCGCCAATAGTTGAAGAATGCTTATGGATGAAACCCTAAACAAAACCTCTGATAGAGAATGATCTGTGAATGCTCTGTAATCTCTTCTGAATGAAGAAATCCCTTTGCTTGGCAATAAATCGGATGATATTTCACAACCTCTAAATTGCTTTCACTGGAGATGGCTCGTTCCCCAATGCTATGAGACTGAAACCCTTGGCTTCCGTGCTCTGGACGAAGACTTGCTCAAATTTCAATAAATCAATGACATAATGGCTCGACTTTCCAAGCAAAAACCTTATACTCTTGAAAAAGTGCGAATTCCTTCAAAATAGGGATCATTAAAATAATTCGACTTTTTCCTGTTTAATTTTTCAATAGTCTCTGATCAAATTTTAATTATAAAAATATAATTAAAATGGCCCCTTCCATGATGGGCGACCCCCTCAGCCAGAATCACTTAAGTTATAATATTTAAAATATTATAACTTTTATAATATAAGCTCCAATAATTAATATTTAATTAAATCAATTAAATATTAATATCTCTCTCAATATTTACCCGATACACGAACCGTTTGAAGCTGACGAATAAGGAAGTGATTCTGCACGTGATCAATCCATACTGCTAAAAATAGCAAGGGTCCCTTGCTGAGTGCCAAATATTACCAAAAATAGCAACTCAGGCTAAAAGTGTCTGAATGAGCCCGAACGAAAGCCAACTAATAAAATACTAACAACTGAAGCCAAGCCAAGCTCCATCAAGACCCTCTATCCATCCCATCAGCCTACGAGGGTCGCATAATAGGCTAATCCTGTGCTCTGAGAGATGTCACCTAGAAGGGGACATGACAGTCCGCCCCTCCTGAAATTGCTTGTCCTCAAGCAATCTCAACTCCGGATGCTGCAGAATATCCTCACTCTCCCATGTAGCATCCTCCACAGGCAAATCTCTCCATTTCACTAGATATTCCCTGATAGTCCTACGCATAGTTGGAAAACTCGCCCCAAGGAAAAACTCGCCAAGGGAAAAATTGGAGAGTTTTTAAAAACTCGCCAAAAACTCGGAAAAAACTCGGCAAAAAAACTCGGGAAATGAAAAAATTGCTTAATTTTCATTAAAAACACATTTTTTTTGCAAAATTCAATGACAAGATGAATCCAATGAATCCATAAATGAGTACAAAAGTGTTTTCTATTAATTTTGATTGACTTTAATGTAAATTAATTACAAAATCGCATTCTCATTCGGAATCCCGATGGCTAAAAGCCTGAAAGTCTGATACATGAAAACAGTAAAACTAGAACTAGAAGCAAATACTAAAGTTCTAAACAACAACTAAATACAACATGCTAGGCTTTCCTCTTCCCTAGTCTAGCAACAGCTAGGGAAGAAGGGGTCCTCTAGCCCTGCCACGTGTGCGTGGTGCTAGTGGTGGTGGCTGCGGTGCTACTGCTGCTGGCTCTGGCTCTGGCTCTGGCTCTGGCTGGATCTCATCCAACCCTACATCTCCAACTCCTGATGCACCCACATCCTCCATTGCCTCTCTCTCAAAGTCAAGGATTTCATCTGCACTAAACAATGGAGGCTGCTCCTCTCGCCCTGTCCAATCACTATAAGGATCTATCTCATCTAAGTCAATAGGATCCTGTGATTTTTCTTCAACTCTCTTTATGCGCAACCGAAGGTTGTATTGCACAAAGACCAAGTCATTGAGGCGCTTTTGTGTTAACTTGTTCCTCTTTTTCGTGTGAATGGACTCAAACAAGCTCCAATTGCACTCACAATTGGATGCACTACAAGGCTGACATAGAATGCGAAGGGCAATTTTTTGTAGATTTGGGATTTTTCCACCCCAATTTTTCCACCAAACATCTGCAAAAAACAAAAAGAAAATTGAAGAGTTAGAAAACAAAGTCAAAGACTCAAAAGTCAAAAGTCAAAACACATTTTATCAAATTCTAAGATGCATGTGAAATAAACTTAAAATTTAAAGACTCTGAATTTTATACCTGGTGGCAAAGTGGTTCTTCCTCTAACAGCCAACTCTGAAGAAAAGAGATTACCAGTTGCCTCCCTATATATATCCATCTCCCTGACGATGAGGTCTCTCACTGCAACCTCAGGTTCCATCCTCTGAATGCATGTTGTGAGCCCCTCCATAACCTCTCCATTAGGATCAGAGAAGCTCTCTGAGAAGAGAAAAGAAGGGTTGAGGAAGTACCCTGCTGCATGGATGGGTTGGTGGAGTTGATTGTTCCACCTCTTATCAACAATCTCCCATATGGGATCAAATTTGAGGCTGTCCCCCTTGTAATAACTTTTGATGGCCTCCTTGGCCCTATCCATGGCCTCATAAATGTATCCCATTGGGTTTTCATCCCCATCTACCAAGCGGAGGACTCTAACCAAGGGCTCCGACACCTAGATTAAAAATACAAAAAGATCAAAGTTAGAAATTTATAATGAAAGGCTTAAAGTTAAATTAAAAAACATATATTTATATTGAACTTGAGATTAAAATTAAAATCAAAGTTTGGAAGTTACCTTCACGATCTCTGTAGCTTTTTGTGCAAACAAGGGGTCGAAGACAATTGCAGAAATTCTATCTCCTTCGGCCTTCTTTGAATATGAAGAGTCATTCCATGCTTGACTCACGAACATTTGTCTTAGAGAGCCCAAAGAATCCAAAATGCTTTGCAACGTTAGGAAAATTGTTGCAAACCTTGTGGCACCCGATCTCACCAACTCCTTCCCTTGCGTATGCTCTCTCATCAAACTAAGAACCCAAGGGTGATTGTAGATATATTTTGTGATGCTCCTTGCATCATCTACAATCGGTGCCACCCAAACAAGTTTGCCTATGTCCTCCAAAAGAAGGTCAAGGCAATGAGCCGCACAAGGTGACCAAAAGAGTGATGGATGTCTACTCTCAAGCATCCTTCCAGCTGCCACATACGCTGCTGCATTATCTGTGATGACTTGCACCACATTAGCAATCCCCACCTCCATCACAACTTCTTCCAACAACGTACACAATGTATCTGCAGTTTTTATCTTGTTGGAAGCATCCACCGACTTCCAAAACACAAATTCACCTTTGGAAGCAACCAAAAAATTAAGGATGGTGCGGTTTCTCCCATCCGTCCACCCATCAGAAAGAATTGAGGAGCCAAATTTTTTCCATTTATTTTTTTGCTCTTCCACCACATGCATTGCCCTTTCGGTTGCATTTGTGAGCAACCTACAAGTACAAAGTAAAATAATTAAATAAGTACAAAATTGTAAGTTATAAACAAAAAATAGCTTGAATTCAACATAAATAATAAATTAATTTAAATTTTAAATGAAAGAACATAAAATTTAAGTTGATTTGTCACTTACTTCCCACTCAAATCTTTGCGAGAAGGTGGCTTGAAGCCTTTTCCCGCAACTATCAATGAAGTGACCATATTGTGCCAATAGGGACTATTCGCTACATTGAATGGTATGTTATTGAAATACCAAAAATCAGCACATGCCATGGTAGCATGTTCATGCACCTCCTTGTTCCACCCTGTAGCCTCCAATGATACCTGTGCTCCTGGTGTGTTTCTTGGCACAAAAAAACTCTGTGGGTTGCGTGAAGATGAAGGTGGTGGTGGCATTGGCACTCTAGTCGAACTAGAGGACAAGGGGGGCCTAGAGGATGCTGTGGCTGTGGCTGTGGTGGTTGTGCCATGAGTGCGAATCCGTGGACCACGAAGAGAGCCCACAATGCCAACAATATCTGGCTCTGCATCCTCATCTGACTCTATCTCCATGTGCTCAGCCTCGTGCTCCTGAGTCCCATGGGCATGCGCATGTCCACTGGCTATGGCTGCTGCTATGGCTTTTTTAGCCCTCTCCTTTTGCATTTTTTTTTCCTCAGCAAGTGAAAGTAGGGCAAGCATCTCTCTTCTAATCTCTTCTTTGGGCTTCTCACAAACCTTGGCATCACGCTGAGGAATGCCTGCTAGATGGTATTTGAGGCGATTTATGCCTCCATGATATGTTTTTTTGCATTCACCACAAACAACTGTTCCAGGCACTGGCCCTCTGACACCATATTTCCATGTAGGGTCTCTAGCCCCTGCAGGACGTGTGCCTGGAACCCATGATGATGTTGTGTGAGGGGTGGAAGTTGATGGGGTGGGGGCGGAACCTGATGCTGAGCCTGAACGAGAGCCAGAAGCCATTATAGTGTGTAATGTGTATTCACTGATCAATGATCAATCTACACATTCAAAAAATAAGCACAACATATTAGTTTTTTAATATAAAAAAATTTTAAAAACAACCTAAAATCATTAAAACTTAAAAAATCTAAAGCTAAATTCCATTTAAATTGATACAAATGTGCTTAAATGAATTATCAATTAACATTATTAACTAATCTTATCATTCTACACAAAAAATGAACCTAGGTCTGAAAATTTCAAAAAATAGTGAAAAAAATGAAAAAAATCAGCAAAAATCAACAAAAGATTGTGATGAATTTTGTTTTTTGGATTCTAAATGCAAAAAAATTGTTTCTTTGTGCTCTATCATGTCTTTTTTTCAATTTGGAATGAGTATTTTGCAAGAACAATGAAAGAAAATGATTAATCAAAAACAAAAAACAAAAACAGAAACCCTACCTTTGAATCGAATTTCTCTTCAAAATCCACACAAAATGGCGTTTGAATCTTCTCTCCTCGATGGAAAATCGTTGGAAATGATATCTCCTTGCTTGGGGGGGGGTTTCAGCTCCTCACACAAAGTATCAATTGATTTTGAAATGAAATGAAGAAGACAAAAGACGTTTTTTTGCTTTATCCCTGCGCAGGCGAGTTTTTGGCTCGGACTCGCGAGTTTTTGGCGAGTACTCGCCATAAAAACTCGCGAGTTTTTACCAAAAACTCGAAAAAACTCGGAATTTTAACTTGGCGAGTTAAACTTGTAAAAACTCGTTTTTGAAAAAAACTCGCGAGTTTTTAAAAACTCGCCGAGTTCTCTGCGGGTTTTCCATCTATGGTCCTACGAAACTGTCTCTCTCTGTACTCCAGAATAGACTCAGGTACTAGAATCAACTTTCCCTCATCATCTAAGGGAGGTAGAACTGCAGACGGTACCACACGGTGTCCCAACACCTTCTTGAGACGTGATACATGAAAAACATTGTGTACCCTGCTCTCTGCCGGAAGCTCAAGCTCATAAGCCACCTCTCCAACACGCCTCAGGATCCTGAAAGGACCATAATATCGTGGCTTAAGCTTCTCTGACCCACTCTTCCTCAGAGTAGACTAACGGTAGGGCTGCAGCATAAGATAAACCATGTCAGCCACCTCAAAATGCCTCTCGGTTCTCTTCTGATCTGCATACTGCTTTTGCTGATTTTGTGCCTTGGCAATATTTTCCTTGAGAGCCCTCATAGTATCCTGACTCTCCTGCAACAAGTCTCCAGCACTCGGCACTCTACTGTCACTCAGTAGCAAATCCAGAAAACTCGGCGCCTCATAACCGTACAACGCCATGAAAGGTGACATCTGAATGGTCATATGGAATGTCGTGTTGTAACAATACTCACACAAATGAATCCATTTGACCCACGCCTTCTACTGCCCTGCAATATAATTTCTGAGGTAACCCTCCACCCACTTATTCACTATCTCCGTCTGCCCATCGGTCTGCGGGTGGTAACTGGTGCTCAGTGTAAGCTCGGTCCCACAGAGTCTGAACACCTCCCGCCAGAAGTGACTCAAGAACCGACTATCCCTGTCGCTCACTATGCTCCGAGGCAACCCATGTAGTTTGAATACCTCGCGGAAGAAGACCTCTGCTACCTGTGTAGCTGTGTAGGTGGTGGTAATCGGAAAGAAGTGGGCATACTTCGTTAGCCGATCCACAACTACATATATGCAATCTCGCCCTTGGGCTTTAGGCAAGCCCGTAATGAAGTCCATCAACAGGCATTCCCACTTCCTATCAAGAATCGGAAGTGGTTGCAATAATCCTGCCGAGTACATGTTCTCCTGTTTGTTCTACTGACAAACAGGGCACTACGCACATATTGAAGAACATCTGCCTTAAGTCCTTTCCATGTGAATCTCTCCCGAATCTTTCTGTATGTTTTGAAATATCTGGGATGTCCTGCAGTCGGTACATCATGAAAGGCTCGCATGCTAATGTTCTTCACCTCTGACCTTGGGATCAAATAAATCCTATTCTTGTAAATGATCAAGTCATTCACAAGCGTGTACCTGGTATCAACCGTCGATCCCTCAACAATGCTAGAGGCCCAAGTATCCTTGGCATACTCTGCCACAATCATATGCCTCCAATCCTCTGAAATGTGAACAATAGAGCTCAAATATGGCCTACGTGAAAGAGCATCAGCTACTACATTCTGTGTACCTTTGATATACGAGATATCAAAGTCATATGTCTGCAATTTTCTCACCCACTTCTGCTGACGATCATTGAGATCTCGCTGCCCTAGGAAGTGTCTCAAACTGTTGTGATCAGTTTTGATGCAAAATTTGCTGCCAACAAGATATTGCCTAAATTTTGCTAAGGCATGCATTATAGCGAGCATCTCCTTATCGTAAATGTTGTAGAGTCTCTCTGGCCCTCTGAGTTTACGGCTCTCATATACAATAGGGTGCTTGTCCTGCATAAGCACCGCTCCAATGCCCTCACCTGATGCATCGCACTGAAGCTCAAAAGGCTTCGAAAATTTTGGTAGTGCCAACACAGGGCATGTAGTTATCAACTCCTTAAACCTCATAAAACATTCATGTGCCTCAGGAGACCAACAAAAAGCACCCTTCTTCAACAAATCTGTCATCGGGGCTGCATGACGTGAATAACCATTCACGAATCTGCGATAGAATCCACACAAACCTAGAAATCCTCGCAGCTGTGTAAGGTTTGCCGGAGTCGGCCAATCTATAATAGCGCGGATCTTTTCAGGATCCATCCGCACTCCCTCTGCACTGATGATATGACCTAGATATAACAATTCGGTCATCCCCAAGTCACATTTGGACTCCTTGGCGTACAAGGACTCCCTCTCCAGAATACTCAACACGGTCTCCAAATGAGCCAAATGCTCCTGCCAAGTCCTGCTGTAAATAAGGATATCATCGAAAAAGACCAACACAAATCTCCTCAACAGTGAATGAAAAACCCGGTTCATGGTGGACTGAAAAGTAGCTAGCGCATTAGTGAGCCCAAATGGCATCACCACAAACTCGAAGTGCCCACAATGACAACGGAAGGCAGTCTTCTCGACGTCCTGCTCACGAACCCTGATCTAATGATATCCTGATCTTAAATCTATTTTCGTGAAGTAGCATGCACCATGGAGCTCGTCTATACGAGGTATTGGATACCTGTTTTTGATCGTCCTCTTATTCAGGACTCTATAGTCTATGCACATGCGTAGGGTTCCATCCTTCTTCTTTACCAAAACAACTGAAGAAGCGAATGGTGATTTGCTAGGTCGAATGTGACCCATAGCAAGTAACTCCTTGATCGTTTTCTCAATCTCATCTTTCAGCCGCTTAGGATGTCTATAGGGCGTAATCATAACGGGCTTAGCGCCCTCCTCAAGCTCAATAATATGCTCAATGCCCCTATCTGGAGGTCTACCTGGTGGAATATCACTGAATACCTTATCATGCTTGATTCTCAACTGTTGTATGTCAGGATGATATTCAGTCTTCTGTTGTCCCTCCTGTATAGGTGCCAATGTGCACTCGGCAGCCCACTCTACCATGTCGTGTCGCATGAGCCTCTCCATCCGACGAAAAGAAATTGTTTTGATGTTGCTGTCCCGAATTGCCTTTAGGATGTGTGTCTTCCCATCAACATCAAAACGGATCTCCATGTCCTTGAGATGAAGAGTGACTTCCTCAAGTGAATGAAGCCACTTCATGCCCAAGACCAAATCAATATCTCCCATGTTGACTACATAGTAATCAGCCTTGAACTCATAATTGTTCAAGCGTAAGGGAAGATCCTTAATCATGTGTTCACACCTAAGAGTGTAACCGTCGGCCACCTTAACCCTAATTCCTTCGAACTCCTCAGTGATGAGTCCGCGTTTCTCAACAAATCTAGCATCTATGAAATTGTGTGTGGCTCCTGTATCAAGAAGGGTAATGACCCTCTGTCCTGCCAACACTCCACGAATCCTGAATGAGCCGTCCTGCTGAATGCTAGATAGGCGTGCCTCCTGTATCTGAAGTTCTGACTCTGCCTCTGCCTTAGGCTCTAAAGCCTCTGACTCTGAATCCTCAGAACTCTCTTGCCGTTCGGAATTCTCTGACTCTGAATCCTCATAATAAGCCCACATCACTCGATTTTCCTTGCCCTTAGGCCTCAAAGGACAATCGTGATTGGCGTCATAGGGACCTTTGCAGTAGAAGCAAAGCTTCTTCCTGCGTAGATCATTAAGAGCCTTTCGATCCAAAGGTGGTGCTGCTGATTTACCCTTCGAATCGTTCTTAGAATCTGATTTTTCTTTGTTAAAATCAGACTTCTCTCTGTTTTTGTTAAAGCCCTTATTGTCCCTGAAAGAAGAACCTCGGGAGTTGAATCTACTAGACAGTGCTGCCAACTCCATACTACGCGCCTTCTTCATCGCTTCCTGTAACGAAGGAGGATCAAAGGCTTTGATCCAACCTCTCAATGGCTCTGTCAAACCCTCCATGAAAGGCACTACCAGTCGCCTCTCTGAAATATTCGAAACCATAACTGATAACTTCTGAAAGTCACCAATATACGAATCCAAACCACCACTCTGTCTCAACTGAGCCAAGTCTCTAAAATAGGATTTTGGATCCTTCCTGTCAAACCGCTCCACCAACCGATCAACAAACTCCTGATAGGATGTGATCCGATCATGCTGGAGTGTCACCATCCCATGGTGCCACCAGTCGTAAGCTACTCCCTCTAGATGTAATGTCGCATACCTGATAGCATCTCTCTCAGCCATCGGACGCAATGTGAGGAATGTATCGAACTTACTAATCCAGGCCTGAGCTGTGACCTTACCACTACCATCGAACATCGCTAGATTGAGCCTGTTTGTAGCATGCTTCAGGTCATTATTCTGGTATCTAGGTCTCCAATCCTATCGACCTCTGTGATGCTCTCTCCTCTGTGTAACAAATCTGTCAAAGGTAATCCTCTCTCTGACATCTGGTGGTACTAACTCCCACTCCTCGTTCGCTGCCACAAGTGTGTCTGCGAACAACTCCTCATGCTCTTCACCTGCGATAGCCTCATCGGGCTCCTGTCTCGCAAAAGTAGGCCTAGTGGGCCTGTCTGCTGTCCGTGAAACAGTCCTAGGTGCTCTCCATGATCCTGCATCACTCCTGTCATCGTCACGATGTGGTGACGATCTCCTCGGAGTACCCAATCTCTGAAGTGCTACTGTCAACTGCTGCAACACATCATTAGACTGTCGTTGACCTGCTCGTAAATCTCTAAGAGCGAGTAGAACCTCTGTATCGTCCTGATCCCTAGGGTTTTGAGGGATCTCTGTTCTAGGATTATCTGTTCTGTCAGCCATGTTTCTCGGCTGCCTGTTCAAACCCTGTTGCCTGTCAATCAAGGCTCGCCTGCGTGTATAATACCTATGTGACCCAACCTCTTCTGGTTGCATAAGAGTGCTAAAGCCTCAGGATGGCAGGATTTAGCTCTGATACCACTGTAGAAACCCTTGTTTCCCCGTTTTCTGAATATGACTGTTTTTGTTTGTTTTTGTGTTTTTTGACTGTTTTTGGGTTTTTGTGCAATAAAGAAATAATGCGATTTTTGCAAGAATGGAATAATAAATTCAAGATGAAATGCTACAATAATAATATTGATGGAAATATAAGATCTAATACTGGCGATTTATTCATTGATCATCTGGACTCAATACAATAAAGATCCGATAACATGCAACAATGAAACAGCATTATTTAATAAAGAACCTGGCATTAGGAGCAAGCTAGAAATGAACCAGATCTGGTACGGCTGCAATTAAAGATCCCTTCTTCTTCTGTCCAATGCCTGCTAATGATGCCAGAGAAATAGGCGCCTCCAGAGATGAAGTATGACTGGCAAAATAGATGGCGATTTGCTCAATAAGAAAAATACGGTTTCCTTGAAAAGTACGGCTTGCTGCAAATGGTACGGCCCTGTCAGATCAGCAATAAATAAATGGTACGGCCTTTGTTGTGAGTGCCAGAACTTGTCAAAAGATCCGCCAATAGTTGAAGAATGCTTCTAGATGAAACCCTAAACAAAACCTCTGATAGAGAATGATCTGTGAATGCTCTGTAATCTCTTCTGAATGAAGAAATCCCTTTGCTTGGCAATAAATCGGATGATATTTCACAACCTCTGAATTGCTTTCACCGGAGATGGCTCGTTCTCCAATGCTATGAGACTGAAACCCTTGGCTTCCATGCTCTGGACGAAGACTTGCTCAAATTTCAATAAATCAATGACATAATGGCTCGACTTTCCAAGCAAAAACCTTATACTCTTGAAAAAGTGCGAATTCCTTCAAAATAGGGATCATTAAAATAATTCGACTTTTTCCTGTTTAATTTTTCAATAGTCTCTGATCAAATTTTAATTATAAAAATATAATTAAAATGGCCCCTTCCATGATGGGCGACCCCCTCAGCCAGAATCACTTAAGTTATAATATTTAAAATATTATAACTTTTATAATATAAGCTCCAATAATTAATATTTAATTAAATCAATTAAATATTAATATCTCTCTCAATATTTACCCGATACACGAACCGTTTGAAGCTGACGAATAAGGAAGTGATTTTGCACGTGATCAATCCATACTGCTAAAAATAGCAAGGGTCCCTTGCTGAGTGCCAAATACTGCTAAAAATAGCAACTCAGGCTAAAAGTGTCTGAATGAGCCCGAACGAAAGCCAACTGATAAAATACTAACAACTGAGGCCAAGCCAAGCTCCATCAAGACCCTCTATCCATCCCATCAGCCTACGAGGGTCGCATAATAGGCTAATCCTGTGCTCTGAGAGATGTCAACTAGAAGGGGACATGACACCATCATCCGTCAGTGACATCGCACAATATCATGAAGAGCGAACTCTATGCAACTCTTGGTTTCCCACCAGCAGTCTGATGTCCTGAGTTGATTATGGAGTGCGCGAATTATTATAGGCCTGATCACAGAACAATTGTCTCCTCGAACAACCAGTTGTTTGCCAACTTCACGCCCGGTGCTATTGGAGAGGCGTTTGGGATTCCAGTCTTTGAGAAGATGTTGTATAAGACAAAGGAAAGAGTTGACAAAATGTACGCCTCGTCTTTTGAAAGGTGTGCAAAGAGAATTAATACATCATGTATGAGGAAGCCAAAACCTCCTAGCGCCAAGTTGCCTAAGCAAATTATCTCAAAGGAGCTAAAGCAGGAGTACTATGATTTAATCATGATGCTCAGTCGGGTGAATGGCAACCCACAAGTATATGCATTTGAACCTTGGATGTTCTTCTATATCAGCGTAGTGTTGGAGGGAAAGGAGTACGTCAACTGGGCAAGAATGATTAGTAACAATATAGATGAGCAGTTTAGAAATTTGAGGAGAACAAGGACATTTTATATGAGTTTGTATGTCATCTATATGCTGGCTCGGATGACAAAATACAAAGGATTGACATACCAAGAGCCAATCGGAAGCAATCCTGATCAATTTAAAATCCATGAAGCTTGCAAGCAGCTGCATTTGACAAATACCTCCAGCTTCAAGAGAGTGAACGATGCTTTTACTATGCACATCACAAGGACTCTTCAACGAAGAACACAACAAAGGCTATCCAAGGACGCCCAAAAGTTGATTGAGAAGTACGAGTATTGGTTAATCCAATTCTCGAAGTTCACTTATACCAGGCTGCAGGGGTTTACTTCTTATGCTTGTAGATTGCCAAGGTACCCCACCGACAGAATGGTGATGCTGGAAGTGTCTAGGCAATTCATTGCCTACGAAAAAATCATTAAAAAAAAGAAAGGAGGGCTGAACTTCCCTATTGTTATTGGGAATTCAATTGAAGAGTGTCCATCTTTCCAGGCAACTAAAGAGGCAGAGGATGAACTACAATTCTTTCACCTCACTCTCCACAGCAGTAGACAAGACTTTGATCCTCACAGAAAGATCGAAGTAGTACAGGGTGAAGAATATCGACACAAGGCTCATGTTGACGATTTTTGGGCAAATGCAGAAGGCGAAGCTAAAATCAGAAGAAAGATATTCTCTAGGCTACCCCTGAAATTGATCAGAGAATGTGAAGTTATTCAAGTTCCGGACCAAGTGGATGAGGATGCCAGCATTATTCACCCGGATTATGAGTCAATAAAAGACACACCGGTCCCACCACCCGATTGGTCTGAGCTAGAGATCAAGGGCTTGGACACATTGTCTATACTAGTCTTAACATTCACAAGAAGCTGGGTTGAAAGACATGTTCACAGGCTGAAGAGAAAATCAATCCCTCTCACATACAACCTCATGGGAGATCAGAGGCCACCTACATCAAGGAAGAGAAAATAGGTCATGCAAACTACAGAGCCACGGAAGAAGACCCTAGTTCAGCTAGAGCCTTGGAGAACAGAAGAAGCATCACCTACACAGCTGCTGACTCACTCTTCAAACGTCCAAGAAGTTTCATTATTTGCGAATCAGAGGCAAGAAATGGAGGTCACTCAGCCATTGCCTGGGGGGCCGGATAGTCAGAGTGCTAATGCTCCCAGGAGTGAGGGCCAGCCGAACGATGAGGAAGAAGAAACAGGAACTAACACTCAATTGGAGCATGTGATCCAGGCAGCCTTTGAATATGAGAATTCTACAGAGCCTGAAGCCCAAGGTTTGGAGGAGGATGTATTATAGTTGGAGGAAGATATACAGCACATGGAGACGAAAGAGCCCCAGCAAAATGTTGTTATTAGAGAAGAAGTTCATGAAGTAGAAGTAACGAAGGAGCAGCCACTTGTTGTTTGCAACACTCAACGAGCTATTCCAAATTGGCTCACGAATGTTGTAAGAAGAGATCAAGAGGATGACATCAACCCAGCAATAGAGATGGAGGAGCTCCTTAACAGAATAAGTGGGTCACCGAAGAAGAAAAGAGCCAAAAAATACTCCAGGATTGAAACTGATGAGTCCAGTTCACGCACTCTTCATGTTGCAGTTCCAAGGGAAGAATGTGATCGAGATGAAGCAATGTCTGAGAATTACACAATCACTACAGTTGAACTAGGACGTCCTACAGGAGCACAAGTGATTGAGGAAGCCGAAAAATCCTTCCAGGCATTGAAGGATAGACTGCTTCAAAAAGGAGAAAAATATAAGAAGCTGAAGGAGCATAAGGCATTAATTGGCTATGTACAGCATCTAACACGTCCATGTGCCCAGGAGAATCCAGCAGTAGATCTTCCAACCGAGTTTCCACAGGAATTAGTTAGTGGGATCGAATAAATGAATAAGGCAATTCAGGAGGGAGACAAGTGGGTTGGCGGAGTCCGGGTTGAAGCTGAGAGATTCATTGAGGACCTTGTCTCTTCCTTTCAGCATGCCTCTAGCATCCTCTCTCATATGGAAAACATTGAACATGCATGGAGTGATACTCATATTTTTCAAGACATGACTATTCCACGCCTAGCTGCTCTAATGCATATGCCAATGCAGACTTTGATTGAGGGAGAGGTAATTCAGGTTGGAGATAGGTATGATTTTCCCAGCTGGTATTCCGCAGCATTCACCGGCCAAGGTTTCTTTGACTTGGCAAGGGCTGAGTCAATCAAGGTCGGGAAGGCCATGGGGAACATTTGAGAAGGTATCTTCAACACGCTCGAGGCATTGTTCACAAAACGGTTAGCTCCTAAGGAGGTGACAGTGGGTGGCTTGAAGGGTAGACTGCACCCATTCTTCTCCAAAGTAAGAACATTTGCTCAAGATGACTTTGAGAACGTCTCCACTTTCTCCACCATTATTCAGAGCACTCAGGAATCCATTGAGGCCTGGAGAAAATCTTGTATCCGACAGGAGCAAATAATCGCCATCCTCGAGTTTCAGCTTAATCTCCAGCCATTTCAGAACAAGAAGTTGATGCAGTGCGGGCCCGGTTTGTTGCTTTCGCGGTCAAAGAGAAGAACAATGGGAACACGATCTTGGATGAGAATCTTCTGAAAGGGTAGTGGGCATTAATTGCCCATAGAGCTCAAAAGAGGAATCTGTCATTTTGTGCTCATTAATTGCACCACTCCTACACCTTCTGGTGGTTACTAGGGCAGAATCTAGTCTAGGGCTGATGTGGCTCAATCTAAGCCATCCATTGTAATTCAATTTGGACCGTCCATTGAGATTGGCCAGCTATGTAAGGGGTACTCCCCCTCATTTGCACATTCATTAGTGATTAGACATTAGAGATCAGAGACTATAGCAGAGAGGCTAGTTGAGATAGCTTAGCATAGTTTGGAGAAGAAGGAAAGTTTTTCCTTTGAAAACTTTGTAAGAAATTGTTGTGAACACTCTCTCAATAAAAAGAGTTTCCATTGATGATGATTTTGTCTTTTGTTGTGAGTAGTTAGTGAGGTTTCTTCGTCCTTCTACTTCAAGTAGGATTTTTTTTTTTAAGTAAAGTAAATAGATTTTGTTTCATACAAATAGATGATAGTAATGGAATGTGGTGTTTAATCTAAGTAGCTTCGTCTAAATCCATACTACTAGCAAGCTTATTGATGATAGGTTTTCCCTGGGTGGTATGGAATGTGGTGTTTAATCTAAGTAGCTTCGTCTAAATCCATACTACTAGCAAGCTTATTGATGATAGGTTCTCCCTGGGTGGTCAACAAGCACACTTCGTACTTAACTTCAATTATGATTGGCATGTTAGTATGCATCGTTGTGATGGTATTTACATGTTGAATTGTAATCTAAATATCCTCAACTACCCTTTTGAAGATTGCACCGACTTTGTGGAGACTGTCCGACACGAGGCAAAGCAAAGTCTGGTTGAAGTTTGCTGAAGTTGAGCTCCATATCCCGCACTTAGGATAGAATTTAGACTTTCTAAACCCTGCACTCATTTAAATTCAGTACAATTTCAGGTTAGTATTAGGAACCTTGCACATACTTGATAAATCATTCGAACCACAAAAATCTCCTTTCCCTTTAATCCGCTGTTTGTTGCTGACTGTCGAACAATTGCATAAGTCCCCTCGTGATACCAGCAAAATCACAACGAACCAACTAAGGCTATCCATTGCATAGAAGGAACCTTGGAGTGGAAAGCATGAACTCTCTCGGAATCTTAGCATGCTGAATACTTTGATCAAGAGAGAATAGAGTAGCCGTTGGTCACTTTATTTTGTTGTTTGGTGCGGTCACAAAAAACACATCAACAAGTCCCCTTAACATAAAGTGCGTTAGCTTGGAGATGAACAATGATATGGATAAAAGTATGGATTCTAATGATGAGGCCTTATTTGATCACATCTTTGCCCAATCATCTGCGGTTGAAGATTGTAATGCATCCACAAGCAAGTTGGTTGATTCTATTGTTGACAAACATTCTACACATGAAGACAAATCAAGAAAGATAGTTCATGGCAGCCAAGGTCACTTCGATGATTGGGAACGAAAGCCTCTTGTAGTGGAAGATTTGGAAGGTCAATTTAAGGTGAAGGAAGAAAAGATTGTGAATGTGTTATCAAGGATGGATGATACTCATAAACATATTGAAGACCTCATTTGGTCAACACAAATTGAGGAGAGGTGAAAAGGGATGGTAACAGGTATGTCTCATACACATTTGCAGTCCATCAAAGAAGCGTTGGAATTCATAAAAAATGATTACTTGCAATTACTAAGAGATAGAGACATGGCTATCAAATTGGTGGAGGACAAAAATAGGGAGATTGTTGATCTTTGCCTTCAATTGAGTGAGGCACATTATTCAATGCACAAAGCAGGAAATCAGTTGTGTGTTGCAGCCACTTTGTAAGAGCAAGAAGTCAATGCAAGAGACATGGAACGTGAACAATTTGATGAAGAAGGTTTGATATTTCCAAGTTCATATCAAGAACAAGGAAAGAAAGTAGATATGATGGCTACAAGTGAGGTTTGCAAAAATCTATGTGAAGAATTCGATAGATAGGCAGATTCGGGTCATGAAGGCAAAAGGATAGAATCTTGTGTAATCTTACAAGAAGAAACACATGAGGCATCTACAAAGGAATGCAAGAGTTTTATGGTGGGTGACATAGAGATTTCGATTGATGAATCATATGAAGGTATGGGTTTTATTGGTGCTCCTCTGGTTGACCACAACGTTGTCCCATCATTCATGGTGGAAGATGTGAAGGAAGAGTTTGTAGCAGCCCATGAAGAGATTATTGATGAACACGATTCTGATTTCCTAAGTTTGGCCAGCAGTTCCTTGTCATCACATGAACCTTGCAATGAGGTCATCCATGAGAAGCTTGATGAGTATTCAAATTGCTCAGAGTCTGATTTTGTATCAGCAATTGATGAAGAACATGAGGTTGATTTGGATACATCTTCAAGTATGATCATTGACTCTCAAATTGGCACCACTCCTACACATGTTGAAAAATCAAAAGTGGGCATACAAGGCTGGGAAGAAAAGCCTTTGGTGTGGGAAGACTTGCACGATCATTTGGTGATGATAGATGACAAGATAGCTCAGGCATTGTCAAGGATTGATTCTACTCATAGTCATCTAGAAGACCTCATTTGGGCAGTGCAAAAGGAGGAAAGACTAAAAGAAAATGCATCTTCTATAGCAGCCTCTACCAGGATGCAAAATGACAATGCAAGTTGCATAGAATGTGAACAAATTGATGGAAGAATTGAGGAGCTTCATGAGGAAATATCTTGCAGCTTGATGGCATCATTTGATGATGAGTTAGGTGAGACACTACCACTTCTCACTTGGAAATACCAGGAGGAAGATCAAGATTTGGTGGTGTTTAGTGACTCCAAAGAAAGCATGGAGTAATCCCAAATGCTGATTTGGGACAGCAGCAGTTTACTTTCCCATCCTCATGAGTTTGTTGTTTATGGTCATGAAAAAGTTAATAATATATATTCAACCATTGTTGACAACCCTCTTTCTGAGTTGAATGCTGACTTGACTTTAGATAATCCACTCTTTGAGTTGGATGATGAGGAGGCTCTTGATCCTAATGACACAAATTATATGCGGGTTTCAAGTGTGGGATGTAATTGTAAAGTTTAGCATACACTTAGTGGACCAGCCACTAATATCATGTCTTTATATGCACATAATGATTTCCATAAGGCAGATTTGGTTAGCCTTTGATTTTTCATAATGAGTTTGAAGAGTTATTTTTTCTAGAGGCTCACGTGGTAGAGTTTACATCCTTTAGACCAGCTTATGAAGGAGTATGCATGAATGGTGGCATTGTTGGTTCAGATATGTTTGAGTATGCTAACACTCTTGGAGAGGTTATTGATTCACTACTTCCTTATAATGCATATGGAGCTATTCTATTACCAAGGTATGGGGCATGCATGATCATTGTTCCTCCTGCTGAATGGATCATTGTTCCTCCTATTGAACGGCATTTTCTTTCAGCAGTTTATTGGAGAAGTTGGAGGGATTTGCATCATCCTTTCCATGATGGAGGTAGACATAGTGATGATCTTCTATCATCTTCTGACATTAGAGGTATCTATGACTTCTTTTGGAGTGAGGTTCTCAATTGGATATATGATGTTTGGGTTTATAACAACAGCACATGGCAGATCAGCATAATTGATTATGCAATTAGGATAATTTGGGATCCTGGCCTTGACATGATTGGTGCATTGTTTCTTTTGAATCTTGATGCATTGTTTCACAACTTTGGGCATAATGTTGTTATTATTAGAGTAGCGCAGCAGATTGGCAAAGCAGTGTTTTTGAGGTTGGTTTGGGATCCAGGTATTATCATGGTTGTTGTGATTGCTTGAGGGCAAGCAATCTCCGGGAAGGGAGGACTGTGATGTCCCCATTTTTAAGCTAGATTACCTTTGAGAAATAATTAATTAAATATTTAAATAAGTCTTTACTTTACGTATTTAAGACTTATTAATTATTTAATTAATTGATTTTATTAATAAATATAATATTTTGAATTAAGGCTTTTATAATAATTCAGTTGTGGAAAGGAAACTGAAAGTTGGCCGATAAAAGGTGTTTGGGAGAATTGTATTGCATCACAGAAGGTTGTATAATGTTTGGATTTTGAATTGAAGAACCTGAGAACGGAAACTCTTAGACTTCAGGGGCCATTCTCGGACGAAAACCTGGGTTGGTCATTTTTGGTTTATATCCACAATTGATTATCAAGCTTTGTGTGGATTCCTATCTGCATTGGAGAAAAGCACGGACGTGGGAAGTTCGTTAATATTCTGATCGATTGAGGAAGAATCAAAATCATATGTATTCCCCCATTTGGGACATTACCTTTGTTCTAAATCAAATATTATAACCAACTGAAGTTATTTACTAGAGGAAACGGGCAGAGCGTTGGCGAATACATCATTGCATTTCTATGCTTCAATATCGGTTGTGCATTCCAGTGTTGTTATTCATTGTTGAATACCACCGTGGACTCTATTTTGGCGAAACTCTTGATACGTTTGTTGAATGTTGACCGAACAACACTTGAACATAGGAATGTTATAGTACCGTGGCTTATCCAATGGGATGGAGATGTTTCAGAAACGATGATAAGTTGAATCGATGATAAGAGATATGTCAATATAATGTTGCATATGCAAAACACGTGGATGATACAAAGATAGCACTAACTATTCATCGGGCTAGCATGGAATGGTATCGACGGATTTGGTGAGGAGAGATTAATTGTGAGGCGGTCGATATTATTAATCTTTGAAGACGGTAAACTTCATCGACATCTCACTAGACATAAATTCTCATCGTATCCTTATTTATGTTCATGTCGCATTATTGCTAGCATCTGGAGACATTGGATGAACCTGTCTCATGTGTGGGAAGCATATTGAAGCATTGGAGTGCAACAAGACATCTTGGTCACGGCCTAGACTCACAAAGGTGTCGTTAATGACGTTGTATTTAAGCAGCGTGGAAGGAAACGTAAGGCCCAATATCGGGTATAGTCGCAACAAGTGCTAACGTTTTTGTAGGAGGCCTAATCAAATGTCATAACGACCATTCCATAAATATTAATGGTTGCTATTGCCAATGCGATTATATACTGGACAATCGTTTCCATTACTCTTTAGGAATCACGAGTTATTATAGGAGACAATAAAGTCACAGAACTATCTACCAATAGTAGCAACTACAAGATGATGAGCACAGAGATTGATATTGCACGGTTGAAGATATAATGGAAGATCGATACATGTGTTGATGAAATCAATCTTGGAATATTTCTACCACTCTAGAACAAGGGTCCGACTTGGAGTTGGAACCCGCGTGGAGACAGGGGAGTCAATGATTGGGCTATCTCATCATGTCTGCATCTCTATTCTCATACATGTTGGGCGATACTCATGAATAAACAAGTATGCATTCATCCAATATTATGATTAATGTTTCCTACTTGTTTGGTTCTGATGAATAATATATGATTGACTATTCATTTTTACATCTATTCATGGAACTGTTAAATGAGTCAAATGTTTGGGAAGTGTTGTGACCTTTTTCACACATTGCCCCATTGCAAATGGGGACTCCGTAATTTTTTGCTTTCTTCACGTCTTTTGGCTTGGTTTTTGGTTTGTTTTGCTGTCGTCTCTCTCTTTTTGTTGTCTGCTTTCCGGGGATGTGCCCATTTGTGAGCTTAAACGAGAAATTTTGGCCAAGTCTATAGAACTATGGTTTTGAGTCTTAAGGCCAATCTGAAGTCAAATTGAGTAAGCTGAAATCTAAGACTAGCGTTGATGTCAGCATACTTCCAACAGGTTTCCAGCTAAGTTTCATCAAATTCCGACGACTTACTATTTTTAGTAAGTGTCTAATTCAGGGCGTTTTCAAAAGCACTATTGAAGTTTCAACAGTCACACTACATCCAGAACATGTCAAGTTGCTCGTCTGCAAGTTTTGAGCCAGAACGGACAATTGTCTATTTTTAGCAAGTTCAGCATTCGGAGGCTATTTTTAGGGTTTGCATGTTGATATTTTCTTTGCATGTCTGCGTTTTCCTTTCTGGGTTTTCTAAAACCTACGCAACGATGTAACATGCAAACCAGGAACAGTACTTTTTCAGGAGCTGCCTTCAAAGGCTATTTTTAGGGTTTGCATGTCAAGGTTTTCTTTGCATGTCTGATGATTCTTTATAGGTTTTTCAAGAGCTTCGCAGTGATGTGACATGCAAAGCAAGATGATCAATTTTCAGAGACTTACTATTTTTAGTAGGTGCATTTCGGCAGCTGCCCAGCACATCAGAACCACAAACAGGGCGAAGTGCAATAGAAACGAGGTCAAATGGAGGTCATTTGATATACATGCAAGTCAAATTAGGGTTTCCAGCTTCGGGACCCAAAATGAGGGGTAAAATGCCAGAATTTTCGAAAACCAGTGTATCCCACTGCGATCAGTATCTTTCAAGCTATCCACTAGTAAAATTTGAAGGCAATCAGAGCACTTACTATTTATAGTAAGGCATTCCAGAAACAGGCTAAAAATAGTAAACCAGCAGCAGGCGCCAGTGTGAACGAGCAGGTCATCCGATGAGGGTCACGTCATTCAAATTTCAAGTCAAACAGAGTTGTGGAGGTCTCAGAAACAGGCAGTTGCTATAAATAGTAAGCCACCTTCAGAAACGTGCTATAAATAGCAGGTCAGCTCAGGATGGCAGTGTGAACGGGCTAACAAGGTCATGAGGATCCAGTGGTTAAAAATTCAAATCAATCTGAGCTTCAGAGATGTGAAAATCAAAAGACTTACTATTTATAGTAAGTATTAAAGCACGAGCAGGTAGCTGGAAAAATGGCTAAGTCTGAGGCTTATCCACCTTGACCTCCTAAA
This sequence comes from Sequoia sempervirens, assembly GCA_007258455.2. Taxonomy (NCBI): domain Eukaryota; kingdom Viridiplantae; phylum Streptophyta; class Pinopsida; order Cupressales; family Cupressaceae; genus Sequoia; species Sequoia sempervirens. The sequence continues at coordinate 34,516 of VDFB02353408.1, forward strand.
TGCGCCCAAGATGACTGGCAGAGGGTTGAAAAAGTTTAAGTCTGAACAAAATCCTCCACCCTAAAATTGCGCCCATCTTCAAAGAGGTTGATAAAATTTCCAAAGTGTTGAGGTTTATCCTGCTAACCCCTCCAAATGCGCCCTCATGTCAAGAGAAGTAAAGAAAAAAAAAAATGTAAATGTTTAAAATATCCTTCTCCACATGCAAAATGCGCCCTCTTGAGCATGCAAAGTCAAGATGTTGAAAATTTTCTAAGTCAAGGACTTAAGTCTTCCTCAGCATGCCAAATGCACCCAAGAAGGAGGAGATCTTTGAAATATTCTAAGTGTGTGAAACTTGAAGTGGAGACCCTTGATTGCGCCTTTGACTTGGAGGAAGCTTGGAGAAAGTCTTAAGTATAGAAAAGTTGAAGCCTCACCCCTCATTTGCGCCTTTGACTGGAGAAAATTTTGAGAATATTTTAGGCATGCAAATATGAAGTGGGCCCCATCCTATACGCCTTGGCTTGTGAAAGAAGTGTTTAAATTTGAAGCTTGACCTCATGCATGCGCCTTAGCTATTTAAGGGGGCCTTGAGAAATCTCTAAGTCGTCCAAGATTTAAAGTGGGTCCCTTTCATGTACGCCTTGACTTGTGGAGAGCTAGAGAACATTCTAAACATAGAAAATTTGAAGTCTAACTCCCCATATGCGCCCAAGTAGTGAGGGAATGTTGAAGAATATTTTGAGGCGTCTAAACTTAAAGCATGAAGGCTTAAATGCGCCTAGACTAAGAAGGACGTGTTATGATTGTTTTGGCTAGGTGGTATAAAATTGAAAGTTAGACCCTTGATGGCGCCTAGATTGGGACATAAAATGATAAAATATTTTCTAAGTGTTAATATTTAAATTCCTTCCTTAGAGGAAAATGTGCCCAAGTTGATGGAGGAGATAAAATTTTCAGAGACATGGATAAAATTGGCTTAGTTAGGTCAGAAGGTGCCAGCTTCGGGAAGGAGATAAAAATTGTCAAAGCAGAGCAAAGAAAATTTGCCCGGATGTGAAGAATAAGAATAAAATTGTTGGCAAAATATTTTTCTAAGGTTTAAAATTCAAAAAAATTAAATGTACCCCTTCGTTGTAGACACATGAATTCGACACCTTCTTAAGGGAATTTTCTTCTGGGTATTGGACGTCTGTGATGAGGAATGGATTTTAAGGTCTTCCACACTTCGCCAAGGCCTTCGAGATGAAGATTTTTGATGGGCACTTGAATTATGAAATTTCCTAAGTAAAAATTTGAAAAAAATTCTAAGGCAAGGAATAAATGATGACTAGATGATTTTTGATCAGGTTCCTGATGAAAACAATTTTCTCAAGCTAGAGTTGGATGAAATATCAGAGTGAACGCCTCAGCCAATGGAATGAAAACGAAAGCTCAAGTCTCCAGATGCACCCTAAGGGGGATGAGTAATAATATGGAAATATTCTAGGGCATGGGGAATTTAAAGGAAATGGTTGTGCTAGAGAAAAATGATGAGCCCTATCAGATGAAGAGATCACTCGAACATGGAGATCTGGTAAGTAGAGTGGATTTATATTGTAAAATGTTTTGATGTCCTCTTTATTTGTTTTGTAGGTTGAACGTCGAGGCCAAAGCACGATGACTTGAAGTGGTGAAGCACGATGATATTACAACCTTCGAAGGGAGATAAAGTTATGAGTTTCAAGCTCTTCCACGGGATCTCGGTTGCACCCAAAACATGAAAGAAGAAAAGTTGCAAGAAATGGCTAAGTGTTGGAATTTCTCCTCGAAGACCCAATGTGCACCCAACAGAGTCAGGCGAGTGGCAAGGAGGAATAATCGAATCCAAGACAAGAAAATCTTTCAAGTTCAAAATAGAGGGAAAGATGAAGTACCAAGTGTTAGAGATGATCCTCAAGCACCTCAAAGTTAAAGAATGATAGCAAGATGAATTGAAGGACAAAGTGGAGGTCTTTCTTCGGCATTGACCTGGAGGGTGTTTTTCCAGCATACTTCACCCAACCTGAAATGTAATGACATCAAGGAGTGAAACCATCATCAAGCAGGAGAAAGAAGTGGCCATGTCAGTCCAAGAAGTTGAAGCCATGATGATCAAGCTCATCCAGTTTGCAGTCAGAAAGAAGAATAGTGTGAACACATTTCTGGACGGGAATCTTCTAGAAGATGGTGGCCATTAATTGCTCATTTATTACCCTCCTTCACCTTCTGGCGGTTTTTAGGGCAGAATCTAGTCTAGGGTTGAAGTGGCTCGATCTGAGCCGTCCATTGTAATTTGATCTGGGTCGTCCATTGGACTTGGCCAGCTATATAAAGGGGCATACCCCCCTCATTTGTATGAGATTAGACAATAGAGATTAGAATAGAGAGACAGCTAGGTGATAGCTTAGAGGTAGCTTAGTATAGATTGATAGGATAGTTTGAAGAAGAGGGAAAGTTTTCCCTTTGAAAACTTTGTAAGAAATTGTTGTGAACACTCTCTCAATAAAAAGAGTTTTCATTGATGGTGAATTTGTCTTTTGTTGTGAGTAGCTAGCAAGGTTTCTTCGTCCTCCTGATTCGAATAGTGGTTTAAAGTAAAGTAAATAGATTTTGTTTCATGCAAGCAGTAGATAGTAATTGTGGAATGTGGTCTTCAATTTGAGCAAACTTCATCTATCCATACCACTAGTGTGTTCGCTGATGGTAAATGTGCCTTGTGTGGTCAACTGGAATATCGCGTACTTAACTTCGATCATGATTTGTATGTTTATATGCGTCGTTGTGATGGTATTTTCATACTAAGTTGTGATCTGAACTTCTCGAGCTACTCCTCTGAAGATTGCATCGATTCTGTGGAAGCTATCCAAAGCGAGGCAAAGTGGAACCTGGTTGAAGTTTGCAAGAATTGATCGCCATGTCCCACGCCTTAGAGTAGATTAGAGCCTTCTTAACCCTGCACCATTTTAAATTTAGTACTTTCTGGTTAGAATAGGAAACCCGTGCTTCATTGATAAATCCGTTGAATTGTGAAAACTCCTTCCTCTGTTGTTGAACAATTTTGTAAGTCCCCTTGAAATACCAACAAATCACATCGAGCCAACTGAGACTATTCGCACTGAAGGAACCTTGGAGTTGAACACACGAACTCTCTCGCAATCTTAGCGTGCTGGATACTTTGATCAAGAGAGAATAGGGTAGCCGTTGGCGACTTTATTCTGCATTGGTGCGGTCACGAAAAATACATCAACAGGAAGGGTGAATATAATTGATCCGATTGTAAGACTCTGTTCTGAATGTAAAGAATTGTCATATTTACTGAAATGGCCATTTATTGAATAAACGGAAGAGTGGTTGGATAATGATCTATCCATATTCAATTTGAATGTTCTGCATTTCTGTATAGAAATTTGGAGACTTGTGTTCCTGTATTCAGTAAATTTGTGAAATCGCATTTCTTTTTAGAAGGTTGGGAATTATACTCAGTTGACAACATGTATGGCATTATCAATTAATCGAGATTAAACCCAAAAGACCACCTATCCAAAGTTGGGGTCATTACAAGCATGAACAAATACAACTTCCTATTGGTTAAAGCAAACCACAAGCAAGGTTGATTGAAAAACACCGACAAATACTATTTATTAGCTAAATCGAAGACCAATGTGTTAGCATCAACACAAGAAATGATAGTAGAACAAAAGAACATCACATGATTCCATCAAGTTGTCAAAGGAATACGCAAAGTTATCACTTTGATGAGCAACGAATATCAATGCAAAGTTTGACAAAATTGTTTCAATTCAATTCAACTCCATGAAATTACAAATAGGTGAATAATCTCTACACATGTTTATATAGCATAGGCTTTACATTGACTTATATAATAAGTCTAGCATCAATTCTCGTTACATTTTATGTATAAATGACAGATTTGTAGTTTTCCAACTAAAGCTTCTTGAAGCTTCAAAAATAAATAAAAAATTGCTTTGAAAACAATTCTATCCTTATCCTCTAAAAATAATATAAAATAGTACTTTCTTTTCATTTTTGCTTCTCATCTCGAGTGTCCATCTAAATCAAGGGCTTTGATCTTCTAATCTTACTTCTAATTTCCTCTAGCTGATCCTCAATCTTGGCTTGGGCGTCACTTTTAATGAAGGGCATAGATTTGATGATTTTCTCCTTTATTTAATTTTAGTTTCCTTCCAATCTTCACTTGAGTGTATATACTAGCTTGGGTGCCACTTTTCCTTTGTTTCAATCTTCATTTTGGCAAGAAAAAACATGTTATATTGGTGCCCCATGACGCTTAGGCACCGAACTGCTTTTTTAACTTAATCTTAGCATTATAAAATAGTCTAATAAGATTCTCATCAAGGATTTGATTATGTAGATGCCAATTTTAAGTTACTTTGATTTTGGCACTCATCAAGGATTTCCCCTAATGGATGCCAAATCAAGAATTTTGTGCCTCAAACACCAAAAACAAAAATTGGTGCTAATTAAGGATTTCCCCTAATGGATGCCAAATCAAGAATTTTGTGCCTCAAACACCAAAAACAAAAATTGGTGCTCATCAAGGATTTTCCCTAGTGGACACCAAATTGGGGATTTGGACCACTTAACGCCAAATTTGCATGCATCGAAGATTTTTCCTAACAAAAGCCAAATCAAGAATTTCATGCCTAGCATGCCAGAAACAAAGTTGGTGCTCATCAAGGATTTTCCCCAATCAATGCCAAAATTGAGAAACTAATGAATTGGATGCCAAAAATGAAACAGTCATGAGCGCTTGGAGTGTTTTTTGATGAGTTTTCAAATAATTTTGCAGAAAAAAAAATTCTTTCATTAAAATTACTCCATTTTTCCACTCTTGAATATTGTGCCATAAAACTTTTGACTTCAATGTGTTTCCCATCACTTTACTACCTCCTAAAACGACTTTTGTCCAACGAAGCTTGAATTTGTACTATTGACCTTTTGCCATACCAATTTTTGCCAAAAAAGTTGAAAAAGCAAAAAACAAATTTCTAAAAATAGAAAGTTGTGATTTTCGTACTTATCTCCTCAATCCAAGACAACTGAAAAAAGGCAAGAAGCAACTTTTTTCTAGAAATTGAAAGTGTGATCTCTGGACTTCATTGAAACTACTTGTCTTGAATTTTGAACCCTCCCAAATTACAACTTTATTCTTGGAAGACAACCCTCATATATAAATTTGTCTCAATGTGCCAACCAAGATTGCCTTAGCCTCAATTCTTCCTACTTAAGCCAAGAATCTGCCATCATAGTCGTTCTTTGAACACCACCCTTCCTTTCCTCTATTGGAGTTGAAGTCTCCTTTAGTATTCATGGCTTTTATTTCATGATAAACAACCTACATTCATGTTAGTAGACCAAGAAAAACCAACACTTAAGGACTCAACCATTTTGACTGGAAAGATAACATAGTTGGCATTGATGTGAAAAGAATGCCTTGACATTTGGCTAAAAGCATGATTGAAAACAAGGTTTTCTAGGGTTACCAAAATTAGTTCCAACAATCTTAATGGGTGCTTGTGAGACCTATCCTGTTGATCATGATACCAAGCAATGTCCACTACTACAAAAGATAGATCAAATTAAAGTCTCAATATAGTCAAATAATGTGATAGAACCATCCACGACACAATGGACTAGCCAACCCTTGAGAAAATGTGAGAACACCAACTTGAATTGCACCAACCAACTATGATCCAATCAAACATGCAAGCATGTACACTACCAAGATTTAATTTTGATGTGCGACAATTTAATTTGAACACACTTTTAGAGGTACTAGACAACAAGGATGTAATGGACACAACTAAAACTACCAAAAAACTATGGAGGACATGGGTCAGGATATGAAGGAAAATCCTATGGATGCAAAAATGGAGGCCAAAATGCTAAAAGGTCTTAGAGGGAATTTTTCAACTTTCAAGTGTAGAGAACCCAATCATATGCATAAAGAAATTATCCAAAATTCCCTCAATGTGGCCATTGTGGAGCAAACCATAGTTGAACATTCAAACTTGGCAATAACTCAACTAACTCGAGAAAAAACTTGGAACTAACTTGGGAATTTTATGAAACACTAAAAATACAAAAAAAAATTAAAACATTATTCAAAAGAATGCATACTACTAGATTTATGGAACTTACCACTGATTTCCTTCATATAGATCAAAGTTAGAGTTCAATATACATAATAGACACAAAAACAAGTTCAATGCATATGAACTTCAAGTTAAAACACCATTACAAAAACTTTAGGGTTAATATGATGTATTGAAAGAATTTCTAATAAAATAATAAAGAGCATTGACAAAATAAAACCTCGTGAGAATCTAAAATATTCCGAGCCAAATTTTTTTTTACTTTTTCAAATTGCAGATTACAAACCAATGCACCCGTTAAGGTTAGCAGCTAAACCAAAACGTGCTGAAGCAACTCTAACCAGAATGTACACCAGGATCCCGATGTGGGCAAGGTGTGAGCATTGGTCAGAGGATCTAAATCAAAATGCTTATGCAAGAACTCTAACCAAGAATGGCGCCGATGATGGCGAGCATATGGTCAGAGGATCCCTGAATCTAATGTACTGAAAGCACACTCGACACCAAGTATGTGCTACTCACTCCAATACGGAAATGAGGCGACCATATGGCGGAGATAACATAAATTACAATGCTTGAAAGAAATAACTATAATGCTGAAAGTACTCGACACCCAGAATGTGCTTTCTAACCCAGAGTGGGTAAGGAGCTACCATAGGGCGGAGATAAAGAAATACAATTGCAATTACAAAATGTAAATATGAGCATTACAAAACATGATTAAGCAAGATGAAAGAACTGCTGTCAGTACTACTGTCAGCTTACAAAATGATAGAGAATTCGCTTGCCAAGAGCATAGGAATTTGAAAGATTAGCATTACATCATATAAGAACTCTCTGTGGCTTGATTAGAGATGCCAGTTCAATAAATCTCTCAATGATCAAATAATAATTCTGTTTTTCCACAAATCTGCACTTTTAAATTAAAAACCAGCAACCTAGGAATTCACTCATATGCTCATATCTCTCTCATTTCTCACCCAAATGATCTCAAATCTAATGCAATAGACCCTCAAAATGATGGCGCCTAACTTAGTAATAAGAAATGGCATCTAAAAATGGTTATTAATTAATGACACGGATCCCGAGGCACTCCAGAAAGTGCGCCCTACAAGGAATGACGGATTTGCTTTATAAAATCATACGCTTCATATTAAAATCTGCAAATATTCATGAAGGGTCGCTTCCAACAGAGAAAACCAATGAGACAATACCCAGAACGACTCTTTGTGTATTTTATGACTTATGATTAAAAACATCAATCTGCTACAATGAATGTGCAACTCCAGAAAACCACTAATATGCATAAAACTGATTTACATATCCTCACAAAGACTAAAAATGCAGAAATCTCACAATAAAACATTCAAACTACACTATCTCACCACTAGTCGCTATCTTTCAAGCGAGAAGCAATGCCCAAGCTAGGAGGCCTTCATTCCTCGAAGCAATCCCAAAGCCAATCCGGCAACATAACATTCCTGTAAATAAAAGATCCCAAATGATGATCAAAGTCTTCCTTTTATAATTTCTCGTTGACTTCTCGAAACCCTAAACTCCTCTTCAAGTCAAAAACCCTTATCTCTTGCAAAGATGGCGTCCATTTCCTTCAAGCTCAATATTGACTTTTTAAAATAAAATCAATACTTTAATAAATGCGTCCACTTTATAGCTTGATTTGACTTTGGGTAAAATATAAAATATAGAATAATCTTTAATGAAGGCGCCACCCTCGAAAAGACCACTTTTCAAAACAACATAAAGTCAATAGACTAGGCCAAGGGGTCAACGTTAAAATATAACATTAAAACGTGACTTTTAATTAAATAGCTCAACTTATCTCTTCAATTGTGCCCCGAAGCCATAAATGAGCAAGCCAATTGATCAAACTGAAGTAGGAAGTCAACCATGCTGAACCCAACTGTAAAACTGCCAAAAATAGAATTTACTAAAAATAGTAAATTCCAGAAAATGCTCAGAATGCCGAAATGAACATACCACTGCGAAGCTCTCTGAAAACTCAGAAAGAATCCGCCATTGAATCCACCAACTCCGAGCAAAGACATCCTTAAAAATAGGAAACCCTAATTTTACCCTTCGAGTAGCCTACGGGTCTCTGGATTAGGCCAACGGTCACTAGAAAGATCATGCTCGAGAAGGGGACATTACAGAATCTAATATAACATTTAAACATAATGTCATGTCCCCAAATTGAAGGCATATTTAATTAATTATTTATTAAGTTATTCCAATAAAATATAATATCAAAAGGGATGACTTATTATTTAATTAATTTAATATAAAGTGACTTAAGTGACTTAAAAATAAAATAATAAAAGTCGCTTGAAGAATAAAATAATATTCTTCTAGAAGCTTCTTGGAAAGGCATTGAAAAATCTATTTAAGAAGTTGTTGGCTAAGCATTTGAACACACTTGATTTTGGTTATCATTTCTCATTACCTGCATGATAAGAAGCTAAAGCTTGAATGCTTAGCTCACTTGAGGGTTTGAAGACTTTAGAGTGCCAGGTTCAGTTGGAAAGATCAACCCTAACTGGAGTTGAGGAATCCATCCAGGGTTTCTACATTGTGCTTAATTGGAGATTTTATCAGGTGCAATAGCTGATGTATTACTGCCCTAGTTGGAGATTATCAATTGTAATCAGCTTATCTGAGAAGCTAAATATTTGTTAATGCAATAGTTGTTTTATTATTGCATTATTTTGGGATATTTATCTATCTGCAGAATTAAAGTTTAGTATTCAGACATTTAAAGTATTTTCAATTGCTATTCCTGAATAATATTTCCAAATAATAAAATGATATATCAAAAAGTCACTTAAATAATAAAATAATATTATATTCTAAAAGCTTCTTGGAGATGGGTTAGAAAAAGCATATAAGAAGCTCATTGCTAGTCATTCAAAGACACTTGGATTTTATTACTTCTTACATACCTGGGTGGTAGAAAGAGAGTTTGAATGCTTTCATTGCCTGAGAGTTTGAAGACTCTAAGGTACCAATTTCGGTTGTGAAATATCAACCCTAGTTGGATAGTAGAGGGAGATACTTCAATCTTTCTCATTGAGATAATTGCAGCCATTGGAGAACATTTTTGGAGAAGTTTGGTGAGTTATTTGAGGTCTGTAATTTTGTTTCAGTCTACAGACCAACCATGGGAGGAATTGCATTTTCATTCATTACTCTTCACTAAGGGGACAGAATTTTGTGGGTATTGGAGGGATCACTTTCTCTTGTGAAGACAATCATTTATACAATAATTTTGGAGGCCAATACTACTGCATTTATTTATACGAAAAGTTGTCAGGCAAGGGCAAGGGCGGCTTTGCTAGAGAGGGGCGGTTTTGCTAGAGAGGGGCGATTTCATCAAGGAAGCCACAATAAATTCAAGCAAAAATCAGAGGCTGTTGTTTTCTCATCTACTTTTCATTTCCAACCTCAAAATTAGGTTCCTTTTGATGTTTATACATATATTTGCATTGTAAGTCTGCATACTAAGTCCGAAAATTGTTGGCAGCCATTAGAGCTTTTGTATGAGCAAGTTTGTAATAAGAAATCAGTAATTGGCATACATGTTGCAAACAGATTTTGTAATAGGTCTGATTGCATATCAGTTTCAGTTTGTAATCATTTACATATCATTGCAATATCATTTGGAGGCATAAGGAGTTTGGATGCAAATTGTATGACGAAATGTCTTATTGTTGTAGGTGCACATTTTCATAAGTTGTTGTCATTTATATGCATAAGAAAATACAAAAACATATTGCATTTCATTTCAATCCATTTGCTAGTTATTTAGTATCTTTTAGAAGGCACTTAAATATCATTTGCATCACTCAAAAGCAATCCAAATCAAACTCAAAACTCAAAACAGCAAGTTCAGACTTCACATGCCAACTGTTTGACAAAATGTCCAAGACCTAAAAATTGGAAAAACAAGTCAGATTTTGGCAAGGACATTACAGTGGTATCAAAGTTTGGATCCTACCAGCTTACTAGGGTAGAGTTGAATTGGTTTCAGCTATTAAATTGCAAATTAGGAGATTTCAGTTGGACACCATGTTTTTACAAGAGGATATTGAACAGTTGAATGCCATGATGGAAGAATTAAGATAGAGTCGAAAAAGGATGGATGAAATGGTTTCACCACCTGGATTCACACAGTATATGGCATCCATTTTTAAGGGGGCTACATCACATGACAAAAAGGAGAAACTTGATGTATCTACAGGCGAAACATCTAAAAGAGTCTCTATGATGAATTTTCCGCAGTTAGTGACCAACATACAGTTGATCCTAAGAAGAGCAGAATGGAGAAAGATGTTGAGCACATGACACTTCATGATAACTTTAAGATTGAAGAAGAGCACGTGATGGTTGAAGACGAATCAGCTACACTAGAGCAACTACATGAAGACATAAAGGTGGACAGGAAAGTTGATCATCTACTTAGTGGAGAAGCCACTAGCATGTTGGCTACACATGACGAGGAAGATACTATACAATGGCATGATGTCATTACTCATTTGTTTGAGGACAGCAGCATTATGTCCCATCATTCTCATGAGATAGGAGTTTTTGATCATGAGAAGGTCCATGATATGATATCACCCGCTGATGGCAGCCCTACACCAATTGATAGAAATGAAAACATCAAGCATAAGAGGACCGATTTTGTATGTTTTGGCATAGAAGAGGTTAAGAGGTCCGAAAAGATGAATGAAGAATGGATGCAAAAAGCCAAAGAGGCTAAATTAGTGGCTGCCAAAGTAAGACAGCATCTTCAAGAAGTCAAAGAAAAGGTCAATCTCATCAACATTGCAAGGCAAAAAAGGATAGATAACATTAGAAGACTCTTTATTCAAAAAGGGGATGAATTTGAAAATGCACATTATTCTAATGAAGGTGATGGGGTTGATAAGATTTTTCAATTGAAGTTCCAACTATACCATGTGTTCTACCTCATACTTCATTGAGCATTGACAGTACTACTTTGAAGGCAGTAGCAGTTGAGGTGGATAGGTGGAGTTGGGATTGTCACCTTGGTGTTAGAGAACAGATTGATGATGAGTCCAAGTTTGACAGGTCTCTCACTTTGAGTTCTCCAGTTGGATGTTTCCAGTAGCAGGAGTTCGAGACTTGGACTCTAGGGGGTGTCAGAGTGGCACAGCGGAAGTCCATTGGTGTTGAGATGGAGAGACTTCTAATTTATTCATGTGATCCAGGTGGGGATTGTTTTTGGAGAGTTTGGATGCATGAAGATTATTATTGCAGTTCTTGGAGTCGGCATGGTGGGGCAGATATACATGTTTGGAATCCAGGAGTTTTCTTGTTGGATAGTTGGCTTCATCGATTGATAGGGCTTCACAATGTCAGAGGCTTCAGGATCATTTGAGATCCACGTGGTTGGTGGACGGACACGAATAAGTTGACATTCAGGGATCGGATGATGTGGCAGTTGAGTTGGATTGGCAGTTGCGGATTGCTTGAGGGCAAGCAATCTTTGGGAAGGGAGGATTGTCATGTCCCTGAATTGGAGGTATATTAAATTAATTATTTATTAAGTTATTCCAATAAAATATAATATCAAAAGGGATGACTTATTATTTAATTAATTTAATATAAAGTGACTTAAAAATAAAATAATAAAATAATAAGTCACTTGAAGAACAAAATAATATTCTTTTAGAAGATTCTTGAAAAGGCATTGAGAAATCTATTTAAGAAGTTGTTGGCTAAGCATTTGAACACACTTGATTTTGATTATCATTTCTCATTACCTGCATAGTAAGAAGTTGAAGCTTGAATGCTTAACTCGCTCGACGGTTTGAAGACTCTAGAGTGCCAGGTTCGGTTGTGAAAGATCAACCCTAGCTCGAGTTGAGGAATCCATCTAGGGTTTCTACATTGTGCTTAATTGGAGATTTTATCAGGTGCAATAGCTGATGTATTATTGCCCTAGTTGGAGATTATCGATTGTAATCAACTTATCTGAGAAGCTAAATATTTGTTAATGCAATAGTTGTTTTATTATTATTGCATTATTTTGGGATATTTATCTATTTGCAGAATTAAAGTTTAGTATTCAAACATTTAGAGTATTTTCAGTTGCTATTCCTAAATAATATTTCTGAATAATAAAATGATATATCAAAAAGTCACTTAAATAATAAAATAATATTATATTCTAGAAGCTTCTTGGAGATGGGTTAGAAAAAGTATATAAGAAGCCCATTGCTAGTCATTCAAAGACACTTGGATTTTATTACTTCTTACATACTTGCCTGGTAGAAAGAGAGCTTGAATGCATTTATTGCCTGAGGGTTTGAAGACTTTAAGGTACCAATTTCAATTATGAAATATCAACCCTAGTTGGATAGTGGAGGGAGATACTTCAATCTTTCTCATTGAGATAATTGCAGCCATTGGAGAACATTTTTGGAGAAATTTGGTGAGTTATTTGAGGTCTGTAATTTTGTTTCAATCTGCAGACCAGCTATGGGAGGAATTGCATTTTCATTCATTGCTCTTCACTAAGGGGACATAATTTTGTGGGTATTAGAGGGATCACTTTCTCTTGCAAAGACAATCATTTATACAATAATTTTGGAGGCCAATACTACTGCATTTATTTATATGAAAAAGTTGTCAGGCAAGTGCAGGGGCAACTTTGTGTAATGTCCCCTTCTCGAGCATGATCTTCTCAGATGACCGTTGGCCTATTATGGAGACCCGTAGGCTACTGGGACGGTTTGATTAGGGTTTCTTGTGTGGAGGTTGCGGTTGCTCGTGAATTGATGATTGAACTGCGGATTCCTTCTAGGTTTTCTATGGGCTTCGCAGTGATATGTTTCTCTTGGCATTCTGAGCACTTTCTGGAATTTACTATTTTTAGTAAATTCTATTTCTGGCAGTGATCCTATTGGTCTCGGCACAGTTGACTTTCCTCTTCAGTCGACTCAATTGGTTTATTCAATTTTGGCCTTGGGATGCAATTTAGGAGAGAAAAGTTCATTTCACTTAAATAACATTATATTTTAATGTTATATTCCCCCCTTGGCCTAATCTCTTAACTTAATGTTGTTTTAAAAGGTGGTCTTTAAGGGGTGGCGCCATCATTGAGATTATTTTATAATTATTAAGGTTGAATTAAAACCTTAAGTTGGATGCCAATATTGAAGTGATGAATTTAATTAAAAAGTCAAAGTTGAAGCCTTGAAGAAAGTTCGCCCTTTCTTGGAGGCAAAAGGAATTAGGGTTTCTTGAAGCTTCTGGAAAGGTCTTCGCAAATTATAAAAAGGCATCTTGGGTCTTGACTTGGGTATCTTTTGTCTATAGGAATGTTATGCTGCCGGATTGCTTCGAGGAATGTAAGCCTCCTAGCTTGGCTCTTCTTCTTGCTTGAAAGACAGCAACTAGTTGAGAGGTTTGAGTGTTATTGATTTGTCTTTTCAGTTAGAGTTGGTTTCCTATCCTTCGTAGTTGAGTTTTATCATTTCCTATCAATTCCAGAGTTGCTGGTCATGACTGCTGAATGTATATTTCTGCTCACAAATCTCAAATCTTAAACATTCTCATTTTGGTATTGTCTCATTGTGTTTCCCTGTTGGAGGCGCCCCTTCATGAATATTTGCAGATTTTAATACGAAGTTTATGATTTTATAATGCAAATTCGTCATTCTTGAAGGTCGTACTTTTTGGAGTGCCTTGGGATTCGTGTCAATAATTAATAACCACTTTTAGATGCCATTTCTTATTACTAAGTTAGGTGCCATTATTTTGAAGGTCTATTGCATCAGATTTGAGATCATTTGGGTGAGAAATGAGAGAGTTATGAGCATTTTGACATGGATCTGTGTTGCTGGTTATATATTTTAAAGTGCAGGTCTGTCATAATCAGATTTGAGAAATCTGCATTCTCCTTCTTGGATTGGTGTTAGGAAATCATTAAAGGCTTTGTAAAAGATTCCTTGTTGTTGCAGCAATTTGAAGAGCTCTAATACTTGATCTTGCAGGCATTTAATTATTCATTGTAAGCTGAACAGTAGTACTGTCAGCATTTCTCTCAGTCTTGCTTTACATTCTGTATACGCAATTGTATTTCTTTATATCTCCATCATATGGTAGCTCCCATTCTGTCTCAGGTTGGAAAGCACATTCTTGACATCGAGTACTTCAGCATTCTTGCTTATTTCCCTTATTAGCATTGTAATTCTTAGCACTCCACCATATGGTCACCTCCTTTCCATACTGGATTGGGTAGCACATGCTTGGTGTTGAGTTTGTTTTCAGTACTTGTAGCGTAGAAGATCCTCTGACCATATGTTCGTCCTTCGCGGACACATTCTTGGTTAGAGTTACCTTCAGTTGCATTTCGCTTAAGGCACTGACGCTCCTCTTGCCATATGACAGCCTCTCTCTTGTTGAGATTGAGTGCGCATTCTTGGCGACGAGTTATTTGTAATCTGCTGGTTTGATTTATCTAACCCTAACGGGTGCTCTCTGCATTGTTGTACTTGGTAAAAATTGAAAAAATTGGCTCGGAATATTTCACTTTGCTAGAGAGGGGTGATTTCATCAAGGAAGCCACAATAAATTCAAGGAAAAATCAAAGGCTGTTGTCTTCTCATCTATTGTTCATTTCCATTCTCAAAATCAGGTTCTTTTTGATGTTTATACATATACTTGCATTGTAAGTCTACATACTAAGTCTGAAAATTGTTGGCAGCCATTAGAGCTTTTGTATGAGCAAGTTTGTAATAAGAAATCAGTCATTGGCAATTTGGCATACATGTTGCAAACAGATTTTGTAATAGGTCTGATTGCATATCAGTTTCAGCTTGTAATCATTTACATATAATTGCAATATCATTTGGAGGCATAAGGAATTTGGATGCAAATTGTATGACGAAATGTCTTATTGTTGTAGGTGCACATTTTCATAAGTAGTTGTCATTTATATGCATAAGAAAATACAAAAACATATTGCATTTCATTTCAATCCATTTGCTAGTTGTTTAGTATCTTTTGGAAGGCACTTAAATATCATTTGCATCACTCAAAAGCAATCCAAATCAAACTCAAAACTCAAAACAGCAAGTTCAGACTTTACATGCCAACTGTTTGACGAAATGTCCAAGACCTAAAAAGTGGAAAAACAAGTCAGATTTTGCCAAGGACATTACATATAAAGTGCATAGCATACAAATTAAAGCATCATGAGAATCTCATAGTATGTTGAATATCCAAACATAAATTGCATGGCATGGAAGTCAACCATATGTATTTTCCCCAAACATTAATTGACTTTAAAGCTTTGTTTCCTCATTAATTTATCTTGGTTGTCATATCCTTATATTTCTGAACAAGGAAAACTAAACACACACCCAATGCTTGTGGTTCCTCTATGCAACAAACATAAACTTATCAAACAACCCTCACACACACAAAAAAACACTATAAACAAGCCATATGCAAGTCGTAAACAAATCATTGACCAAAAAAGACTCATAAAATGTTAAAAGTTAGTTAAGATAGTTTGCTTTCTTATAGCAACCAAGTTTTGCCCTAAAATTATGGGTTTTCCGAAGTTCTACAAGTTTTCCAGTTTTTTTTTAATAACTCAACGAATTTTTGGCAGTTGTCAACAATGAGAAATAGGATGAGTTACTCACAAGCCTAATTGACTTGCAAATCTGGTGAGTAATCACTGAGTTCTGCAACTACAGAGAAAACCATCAAAAGGAAGACTACCCATAATTGTCTAAGAAGATTCTTCAATGGGAAAAATTACTAAAAGATGCAAGCATGATTCAAGTGTTGCCAAGAGAAAGACCAACCTCAACATCAAGATCATGTTGAAAATAAAAGATGGTATACCATGAGAAAGTTGATTCATATGTCAATATTACCTCATGAAGCAAGTTCACTACTCAACCACCCAAAGCTGACCATCTGACTAGAGAACAAGTTCAACATGTACGAGACATAAGCAAGGAATATCCAAACGGTGCTATGTCGAACATCTTGCAATGGGTTGTCAATGTTATTTGGGTTTACAAAATGAAGTACAACGTGCCAAAGATATGGAGGCCAAAGAGAAGAAGGCCAAGGAAAAATCATCCAAGAGATTGCAAAGTTGTATGAGATACTAAGGAATCTTACCCTTATTAAAAAATTGGCTTAAGAAAACCACCAATAAGTGTCGCAAGCAACCAAATTAATTGTGCATGGCAAGAGGTCAAATTATGACAAAGAAATATTAGTGGTTGGTCAATATGCAATATTATGATCAATGCTTACACAAGAGTAAACATCCAGAATTAAACACTTGGATCATGATGAGATGCCCAGCATTACAACCATCCCAAAACATTTTGTTCATGTCATAGTTTAAAAACGTGTGACTTAGAAAAACTTGGCAGACTCAAACTCAGCAACTCAACAAAAAATTTGAACATTAAAAAAACAATATTTACAAAATAATCTTTAAAGCATGCAAAATGGTAAAACTGATTTTAGAGAAAGCAGTTTATTCATTAATAGATTTCAAAAAGAGTTCCCAATACACATCATTGATCATAGTTATTACTTTTACCAATTAGTGTCAAGTTCAACAATCATATGATCATAAAGCTCAAGCATCGTAGTGCCCATCGTCCACTATCCACTATCATGTCATATGAACAAACGAGAGCCATAACCTATTGTATAACATTGAGCTCTATTGTATCACAAAGCAAAACATCTCTTCCACAAATCCATGCAAGATGATATTTCATGTGGTTGATGCCTTTGATCTTCTTCCCCCAATAATTACACGCTACTTGTCATGTTTCTCCTTCTAGGGATCCATGCTTCCAAGCAAGGTCCAAAGGGTTGCCACCCAATGCCATATCTCAAACCAAAAACTAAATTTGAAACCCTAGCATAAATAAATAAATTAAAGTATAAAATGTAAACCCTAGCATAAATAAATAAATTAAGTATACAATGTAAACCCTAGAAGCTAGCAAAATAAGAGAAACAATTAAAAAAAGAATAATAAAATGCAAACCCTACAATGAGAGGGAAAACCAAAACAAACTCTGAAATTAAGAAACACAAGTAGGAACATTGTTAGGTTGCATACCTTACACTGCTGCCAAAAAACTTGTCAATAATCAAATGACTAAAATCAGTTCAAGATTATGCAAAATCCATTTAAATCCCTTTTAATGCACTACATGTCAACATGTTGAAGAAGTGAGAATTGGAAAAAGAAATTGTGAAAAATGGAGTGTTTTGCTGGTATTCTGGCTACCAACTATTATTATGCATCACTAGGTGAGCTTTTTGATCGATCTCACAAGTTTTAGCAAGTTACACAACTCACAAACAAGTTACCTCACAAGTACCTTGCCCAAATTGTCACAAGAGTACACACAAGTTTGTGAGTTTTTAAACTATGGTTCATGACAAATAAGACCACAACACGACCATTATGGATCCTACATAATGCAAGAGTTAACGTAATGATGGTAAAGTTCAAAGGAAACTTTGAAGTAATTGAGCTAGACAACTAGCCTACATTATTAGGTTAATCTTGGAGCTACATGAACAATGTAATCATATGGTTCAATAAAAAGGTATATGAGTTTTGAAAATGGGGAGCATCAAGTGGTGACTCCCTTGGATTCAAGACAAGGGCCTCCTTACGTGGAAATAATGGAAGTGAGGATGACATATATGCCATCATTGCATGGCATAAAGAAAATTTACAACAATTAGATGATGGCATACTAAGTAGTGTAAGTGAACAATTACTGTTTGGAAAACAAGTAATGCTTGTGATTGGGTTCAAGAAGAATACATGATAATTGATAGATGTTGCAATGGAATCCACATTAAAAGCATAAATATTTCATGCGTTAAAGTTAAAGCACATGAAAAGATGGAGTTAAACTTGCCAAGGCAAATGCTCAAAAGCCTTTAGTAGAAGGGCACAAGAAGGTACTCAATGGAAAGGAAATTGCACAAGTTCACCAAAACAAGAATACTACCTAAAATCATTGGTAGAAAGCATATATATTCATGTGCAAAAGTGAAGGAAAAGTGTGCAAAATTAAACATTGCACCAGACGAGAGAAGCAAAACAGCACCAAACAAGTTGACTCACACGTAAGGAATGGAACAAGTGGAAAAAAAAACTTGTGAAAGCCATTGTTAAATACCAGTACAAGCAAAAAGTGAATGCAAGTAGTAGAGAAATAACAATTGCTACCTATGAAATTGTGTGCAAAATGAAAAAGGTGGAGTAGGACATAGAAAACAAAGAGCCCAATACCAAAGAACAAGACTTATATAGGAAGGGTCAATGAAAAATAAGGATCAACCCATTGTTTAAGTGGTAACTCCAACAAAAATGAAATTAAAATCAGTAATAAGGTCACTCAACCAAAATATGGTGTATCAATAGGTACACACAAATGGGACTTTGCACAAAATTCTAATAGGTAGAATAAACAAAGAGTATTACAAGTATAGTATGGAAGACTATAGTAGTATAATAGTATAGATAGAGCATTCAAAATTTTGAAAAAAACACAAGGAAAAGAATAAGACCTAGTATAGAAGAAGCAAAAATACATGGAGAAGTGAAAATTGGATAGGTTGTACAAGGAACATGAAAATGAACACCAAAAGAAACAATCGGAAGTAGTTATATAATGATTAGAACTTGGCAGCAAGAAGAATAAAGGCAAAAGAATCAAAGAATGGAAGACTATAGTATTACAAGTATAGTATGGAAGACTATAGTAGTATAATAGTATAGATAGAGCATTCAAAATTTTGAAAAAAAACACAAGGAAAAGAATAAGGCCTAGTATAGAAGAAGCAAAAATACATGGAGAAGTGAAAATTGGATAGGTTGTACAAGGAACATGAAAATGAACACCAAAAGAAACAATCGGAAGTAGTTATATAATGATTAGAACTTGGCAGCAAGAAGAATAAAGGCAAAAGAATCAAAGAATGACATGAATTAGACCAAATGTTAATAAAATGGATATAAAAAGGACAAGGAATGAGAATGAATCCCTCATAAAAGGACAGATTGCATTCAAAGGAAAGAAGGATATAGGAAAAAGAAAAAGGAGCCAAGAAGGATACACAACTCAAAATTAAGGAACAAAGTCTAGAATTGTGAATAACCACAAGGAAAAATAATTCTAAAAGGTAAAAGGCCAAATGGGCATCCGTGAAAGCCTAAGAATACAAGAGGAGGATGAGTGAATAGAGAGTTGACATGACACACAAACATGCATGAAAATTTAAAAAAATGGGCAAAGAACAAGATTTGGAAAGTTTGCATGTGAGAAGGAAGGAGCCTAAAAGGAAAAATTTGGCTCCAAAATTAGGGATTGGTATAAGTGTAGAGATAGGGATATGAGATATGATATAAGTCATAATTGCAGATAGGGACTCTTACCCATGGTGCATGGGCAATGGAAGACCCAATTGCAGGACTTGTAGCAAAGCAAGTCTATGGCCAGCACAACATTAATCCTCCAAAGGACCCAGGCCATGCTGTGCCACCAGAGGGATCTAGGCTAACAACTGTACTTTGTGAGAGCTAATGTAGTGCGCAAGTGATTACTAGAAGAGGATTCAAAAGCTCAATCCAAAGACAGTGGAAGGTTTGAGGAAGAGTTGTTTAGCAACCTACAAGAAGAAGCCTCTAACTAGAGGGAAATTTTTTTGGCAAATTCAAATCTCAACAGATTGCTCATGATAACATGATATTGCCAAGTGGGAGAAGGCCTTCAATGCAATCATTGTCACTCACATTACCAAGAGATGAGAGGACTTCCTAGTGCAATTAGGGGCCCTAGGCCCCTAAGATTTTGGCCATTACCGACAACCTTCAACAAGCCACTTGCTTGGGAGCATACAACAAGCAAACTAGTTCAAGAAGATTGTTACTTGTGACCTGGCAACCTAGATGGGAAAGGGATAGGAGAACAAGCCACAACCAAGCACTCAATGAATGATCACTACTATCCATTCAAGGGAGGATCTCCACCACATGATCTAGAGGCTGGTGAACTATAAGTAGAGAGAGCAATGTGGCTAAAGAGGGAGAATGAAAAATAAAGCAAGAATATAGAATGTAGAGAATAGTGTTAGGTATGCTCTATGTGGCCCTATGAAGAGCCCAAAGTGCAAGACCTAAGCAATGTAAAGACATTTTGATGAATGATCTAATGAAAAAAAGTTATTTGTGTCATTTCTAATCTCCTAAAATAAGTAAGTATGCACAAACTGCACAATTGATCAAGCCAGTATCAACCTTTTCTCTCTCACACATCATGGCAAGTAACTAACTACCTCCTAGAGGGTCTAAGGAGCTACTATTCCTAGAGTAAGCTGGGTAGCCATCAGTCTATGTAGGACTAGAGGCATAACCAAGTGCACGCACCCTATTGTCAACACACACAAGAATCAAAAACGCACTCTACCTTTGTTAAGTTTCCTTTAGGGCAGTGAGATAAGCAATGAGATGAGTAGATAGAAGAAGAAGAAAGGTTCTTCTTTATGCTAACCATACTTTAAAAATTCTATAGGACTACAAACCAGCTATAGCATTATACTACATGTTATAAAAAATGAGAGGGTACAGAAAGATTCATACACAAGCAATAGACATAAGTAAAGCGTTAGTGAGTTTTGAGAGCGTACAGAAAGAATTATACACAAGAAATAGACCTACATACAAACCTTAGTGGGTTTTTTCTGGAGTATGGATTGTTACTAATTTTGATCAAAAATTCTCCTGTGTTTGATAAATTTCATCTACGTCCTAAAAAACCATGCAGCAGTATGGGGACAGGGACCAGGGAATGGGAACAGGAACCGAAACATCATTTAAATCAGGATATAGAATAAATAAATAAGAGTAGAATCGTATTATATGTAACTATATCAGGGCATGGAATCCAGATGGAGTACTGAAGTTTCCTGTGGACTATACATGACGTCACTCTACAGAAAGGCTGTGCCACGGCTCATTCTGGATACACCTGCACAAAGCTCTTGTGAGTGGATATCAGGATATCCCTGTTATTTTTCTGCTTTTGTCCATTCTACTATATAAAAGCATTTTCAAATGTGTTTAAACATTAACAAATTTGGAAAAATATAGTTTATTACTGATTTTTTATAAAAATTAAAACGGATGTTATATGCCGGTATTGGCATGGTGTGATGGTTTATAGGTGGCATTGTTGTTCCTGCCACCAAGGTTCAAACCCCGTTGGGGTGTTATTGTTGAATGGTTGTATCCGGTTCATAGCTCCGGTCAAAAGCGTTTACCCCTTGATTAAAAAAAAGAAAAAGGATGTTATATGTATTTTAATAAATCATGATAAGCACATAATTTTCATCTCATCTTGAAACTATCTATTCATTTCTTTTTTATTATTATAATTATTATTTTTTAATACAAAATTTACCTTGTTTTTCTCATTTCCAATAAACCTTTTTATTTCTTGCTGGGGAAGGGATCTATTGGAGGTTCAAATTAGTCTGCTCCCAAATGTGAATTGGTTGATTTCCTTAGTACACCTACCTGTACAAACTAATTTGCTCCCACATTCCTATCCACCCGCTAAGACTCGAACATGAGACCTTCCAACACGGGTGCTCTATCTCTTCACAGTACAGAGTACATAAACTGTTCTTCCAACAAATTGGCACTGGGAGGTTGCGGGTTCCATTCCCACAGAACCTTTTTTCAAAAAAAAAAAAAAGAGCACGAAACAGTCTGAATTACAGAGAATAAAATAAAGAACTTACGGGCACCAAGATTTGGAGTAGACTACAACAGGATTCTGGGAGACTTGGGCCTTGATAGAATCCTGTATCTCCGCTGCAGAGGACCCCGATACGCATCTTATCTTCTGAACGCTGAAGCTTCTCTTATCATCCAGCTTGTTCATAAATACAGGAAACACGGGAGACGAATTGCGACAATTGAGTACGTTTAACAGATATGATGAGTGTGGCATAAATTGAAATGTGTTATGTGACGATAAATATGACTTCGAAGGCAGGCAGGTGTTTTTAATGCCCAACGAATACGCCATACCTGCTCAGGGTTGACCCCTTTCTTCTCGCTTGTATGAACTAATTGACCTTGCAATCATTATATAGGGAACAGTATAGTTCGGCATTCACTAAAGTGGCTCAAAATTCCAAACGTGTACAAAGCGCAGATTCATTTCAGGGAGTTTGGAGTGCATTCCATAGAGCTCGGAGTGAATGTACACCGCCCCTACAATGTTCTGACAGGAAATTTGCGTAACTTTAGGCAACTTTTTGAATTTGGCCGTTAGGGCGACCTTCTCGGAGCGTATTAAATAAAGAAACAATTTATTGCTGCAAGAAGAATAATAGTTTTCATTAGTCGAGTGGAATGGTAGTTTCTAGCATCGAAAAGATTTTGGAGACTCTGTAGTTTTGTGGTTACTCCGTAGTTTTGTGGTTCTCGGTCCCTTAGACTTTTCGGTCTCGTGGACAACATTAAAATCCCTCATTCATTCATTCTAGCATTTGGAATGGTAATGGGCTTGCTGCAGGAAAAGAGAAAAAAAATTAGTAGGCCGTTTGTTTTATTTTAGTGGAGAAAAGTTTGAGAGCGTAGTTTTGACTTGTTTGTTTATGGATAAGTATGGGTAAATAATATGAGTTCTGTTTATTAGTTTTCATTAGTCAAGTGGAATGGTAACTTCTAGCATCGAACCATGAACCCTTATGAGCCTTTACCTTCAAATTATTTACATGCATATATCAATTATTATGTTTTCATTCTTTGTTGATTCTTATCTTTCGATCCTTGGTGATATTACGTCCTTTTTCTATGTTAATTATGTTTCATATTCTATGACCAATTTATTTCCATGTCTATTTAGCTTATGTTTTTTTATGGGCCTTACAAGTGCTTTCTCATCCATCTTAGAGGACTTTATTTTATTTGTTTACTTGATTCTAATGATTATACCCACTTTGTGATAGATGATGATGAAGTAGCCCTAACTTCTAACAATACATCTAGGGATAATGCTTTATATGGTGAATTTACACCTTCATTAGCTACTCGTTATGGTGTTGAGTCTTGTGATGTTATCCTTCTTACATGTCATGATAGCCCTATTTTTATTTCCTTAGTTCATTTCCAAATGTTACATCTATTGAGGAGCCTAGGGATAATGATCTATGTGAGCTACATCCTTTTATACATGGTAACGGTGTTATTTATCATGATATTTTTTTGGAATCTCATGTTTATAATGATGATTATATTATATGATGATGTTGTACCTTATAATAATAGTTCTCTTACATCTCATATAGAATATATATAGATATTCCTCATCATTCATTTTGTGTGCTATATTACACAACAATATTTATGCTCTTAGTGAGGAATTAATGTGTAATAACTATAATAGTGCTAACATGCATAATTACATATTAAGGTATTTCTACTTGCAAGTTATGAGTATATAAACAATGATATATTATTGGTGAGTGACTTTTGACTTACTTTCATTGAAGAAGCCTTGAACTAGTTTATTTCATCTTCCATACTTTGTAGTTTGCTTATGATATGTGCACATGATTTTATTGTATATTTTTGCATTCTTAGAGTGATTAAGGATGTTTTACACTTGCCTATTTTTTTGCATATTACATCTTTAGATGCTTGTTTATCCTTTTCACCTAACATTCATATGACTTATTATTTCCCTCTTGTAATGCCTTTGGATTTTCATGTTATGTTTGATACACCCAAACCTAATCATGTATTACGTCCTAAGCCTAATTTATATAGACCTAAGCTTGTAGTTCATGAGGCACCTGTTTCATATAATTACCATACAAATTAAAGAAAGGTTGGAAGAAAAATATATATATATAATCAACCAATTTTTCATCCTATTTAAGGAAAGTCAAATGCGGAAATGATTCCCTAATGCAAATCAATTAGGGAAGAGGTTGCAAAAATTTGTTTCAAATCTTTAACATTTGCATTTTCATTTAAGATTGCACATGCATTAAGATATTTCATATTTAAACACATAAACCACAACACATAGATTTTACATGGGAAAACCCTTTTAGGAAAAAAAACCCACACACCAAAGCACAAATCAATTGTATTTCCAATAAATAAAAATTACAATACAATGCTCAAAGTCTATGCTCTTATAGGTGTAGATTCATTGTGATACAAATCTCGAGTGAATTTGATAGCATAACAGCGTCTTATAAAATTACAATCAATCTATCTACATAAATTCACTAAGGCATAAATAAATACTTCTCATAAATGGGTGTTGATTTTTGCCATGTGTCAATCTCCTAGTCTCTTGCATGCATGCAAACTAAAACTAACAACATGCAGAAGTCCCAAGTAACCCGATTAGAATCTTGGCAAACATGCACGTACATGCACGTACATGCACAAACATACAACAAAATGCAAGCACATACAAGGCTTGCATCTCCAAAAATCAAGAAACCTTGCATGCTAGGTGTCCCATAGAGAAAATAAAATAACCTGCCAAAATATAACTCACCCACAACTCCTAGTCACTCCAAGTGACAACTCCATCTAGATGTAAAGCAAGTTTCCCTTCAAAGCTTCAGTCAACAAGTCAAATACATGCTACATGGCATAAGGGAACTCCTCCTTCAGGTTTTTATAATTTGCAATGCTCAAATGAGCCCCTAGGTGACAAGTGTCACCTTTTCTTACTTCCATTTTTCTCAAGAGATAAACTCTCACACAAGTGAACCCCACCAATACTTATTTTAAAATACATTTCCACATGTCAAAATGGTGCCCTTTTTTATGTCTAAAAAAATTATTTTTCTAATGGAGCACCCATGTAACACTTGTCACAATTTTTCCTTTTCACACCTTGCATGTAGGATGTCAACTCCCCGTTGGGTCGACAAAGTGACTTAGCAATTTGGAAACAAATATTATTACTTTTAATAAATTAAAACAACTTAGGAGCTATAAATTAATAAATTAATCAAGGGACTCACTAAGGTTGAGACACCTTAAACCCAACACATCCTACTAAACTTAATCTTCCTCCTACACCTAAGTTAATTATCAAGGCACATAATGAATATGATATCAATAATCGAATTTAAAATACACATGTTAACACATATTTTTTAAGATTATTTCATAAATTATCTATATTTGGAGATACATTACAAAATACTTCAGAAAAAATTCAAGTGAATTCAAATGTCCAACCACAAGCAATTGCTTCTATGATTAAATATATTGGTACTAAAATATGTCCCCTATTTTATTATATGGAGATTTTAATTAATTTGGTTATTAGTGAGCATTTTTGTTTAGAAATCATGTTGAAATATGGCATCGTGAATTTAAAACATGCCTTAGTTGATAATGAATCTAGAATCATATGTAGTGAAAATTATTTATAAAATATGTAAGTTGATTTTTCAAAATTAGAAATAACAAATGTTACTACAATAGGATGTGACAATACTAGTTGATAGTTTATGGGTATTGCTACTCTTCCTATGACTATAGGACAACTTACTCTTCATACACCATTTTATGTGATGCCTAAGATATTATTGTAATATGTTATTAGGCCATCATTGGATACATGTTATTAAAGTTATACCCTCTATAGTTTATTATCCTTTGAGTTTCATGGATAAAAATAAGAGATACATTATACATGTTAATGATTGTCCTTTTAATCAATGTTAGATAGTTAAGAAGTTGTAATTATGCATAATAAATCAACAAACAAGGTGTCTAAACAAGAGGCGCAAAATTTAAAAAAAAATGATAAAGAAAAATCCAAAGCAAAACATGTAGAGGAAGGTTCCCACAAAATGAAAGGTTATTTGGAGATGCTTGGATGCATTATATTTCACACCTTGTCTAGTGAGTATAAGATTGATCTCTTATATACTTTTATCTTCCTCGTATTTATATGTGGATCTATTTATTTTTAGTTGTGTCTATTAAACAATAAAATAAATAGTTAAAATTATCTTGTGTTGTGAAATGATTCAAAAAAAAATTGTCTATTATTGGTTCTTCTACTTCATCTCTAACACTTCAATAATTATATGGACTTGAAAATAGAATAATGTAAGAACTTAGTAAAAATGAAGGAAGCAATTAGATGTCATGAAAATGCTATCAATGAGTTGAGAGTTACAAGAAAGGAAATGACATAAAGGTATTAAAGATATACACTATGTGACTATTTATATTCATCACAAGAGGAAAGAGGGGAAAATAGTCTACATAATTATATATTTATTTTTCATAATTATGAAAGGGTCTTGTTTAGGTTTTCTATTCATTACAAATTATTAGATAGAGCACTTATTCAATGGACATGTTCATGCCAAGTAATTACTTGGTACTTACATCCATAAGTTATGTACTTATTTTTCGCTTAAACCTTTGGAAAGTACTTTTTTAGCATTACATATCAATAACTAAAAAAAATGAGAATATAAAAGTAATATTCACCTCTTGCGACCATTTCTAGCATCACTTTCTTCCCAAGCATCATGCATATGAACAACAAACCAAATGTTTCTAAGAGAGCTTGGAACTGTCATCATTCCCCAAATACTCATAGAACTAGAAGAATGACACAAAAGAGAGCAAAAACAAAGAAAAAGCCCTTCAGGTCAACATGGAAGAGACCTAAATATTTTGATGCCTTGTGTCATCCCCAAAAGGAAAACACAAGACAAATGAAAAGATAAAGATAAAGGAAAAGCTTTTGGGTCAACATGGAAGAGACATCAATGTCTTGACACCTTGCATAATTCCCAAAAGGAAAACACAAGACAAAAGAAAAGATAAAAGGTTTGTGACATAGAGAAGAATGTAGGTACAAATAGAGGAATGTCACAAAGAGAGAGAGACATCAAAAAGAACAGTACGAGGGATCACATTACGCACATTCAATCACACACAAAACATGAAAGGAAAATAATTCAAAAGACTCTAGTAAGGCACATGCGAGTCAACCTATTAGCAAGTCATTTGCATTCCAATCATGTTCATTGTATACAGAAGGTGGAAAACTAGCCAAAGGGACAATAGCAAGTGTCAAACTAGGATTATCACCAAGTTCAACACTCTTCCTAGGAGAATTATCATTTAAGCTCATAGAAGAGGAAAACAATGTATTCAATTCGTTATGCACTTCTCTGTCAATCTTAGTAACCTCATCATCATCATCCAAGTTAATCACAATGGGAGGTTGAATGATAATGTCTAAAGAAAATTAATTATTTACTAATAAAGTATACATTACCACATACAAATTTCATAATCATATCATTTTTAGGATAAGGTTTCTATGCTAGCAATATAAAAGTAGTTATACTAGGGAAAATTGTTGAACACACAAATATATTGAGAGGGGGGTGAATAAGTATATTAATATATTTTATCCTTAACCAATATACCAATTATCATCAAAGCGTCATTAAGAACATTAGATGCAACAATGTAAGAAATGAACACAATCTCACGAGATAACACCAAATTTACATGGAAACCCTATAGGGAAAAACCACTATGAGAAAATTTGCTTAGATTTCCTACCCAAATCTAGTCTCACAAGAATAATGAGATCTTACAAAGCTTTTATACGCACCAACCCACTAGAGACACCAATCCCCAAAATAATTTATAGGCTCCAACTTAAAGGAGATTCTAATCCCCCAAACTAAGCACCTATAAGAAATATGGGTACAGAAAGATTTTGGGAAGAATAATAGAAGCATTCAAATGTTTTACACAAATAATATTGTGCTTCATCTCATTGTATTCATTCAATACATTTACATATATATAAAATTTCTATTTCCTACGTTTTAGGAAACTCCCTATAACTACTAGCTAAAGATATGAGTTGTTTTAACAACTCATAATACACACAAATAAACAAATCACAACCAAATAACAAATAACCTATGGGAATAGTATAATATTCCCAACACCCATTACAAACCTATCAACTTATTATTTTATGCATCCTAATATTCCTAACACATATGTGAACACTAAATCCCAGCACCCCCTTAGTGTGAACATGGCGTGAAAGTACATCACAGTACTTGATGACCACACACAATAGCTCACCAAAAAATATAAGATAAGAGTAGGGGCATACACATCTACTCATGTCAAACAATAGTGGAACTAGCCTCACTACACTTAGTGTACCTTCATCCAAAGATAGGGACTAACACATCTACCCATGGAACCAAGGATAAGGACTAACACATTTATCCAAGGTCTTACATCAAGTTTGGATAGGGACAAACACATCTATCCAACATCAAATTCATGAAAAGGGACACACACATCTAGTCACAACAATTATGATTAGGGACAAACACATCCAATCATAATCACCAACTTATGTGATTGGGGACAAACATTTCTAATCACTTACACCGTCTTGTGAATGGGGACAAACACATCCATTCACACACAACCAAGAGTTGTGATTGGGGACATACACATCCAACCACAAATACAAAGTTTGAGAACACAAAGCCCTCATTGTCATGTGTGCAACCACCATTATAGATCATTGCCACTTTGATCACAAATGATATGAGATGGTTGTCGCTACCACCTGGAACTGATCTCGGCTTTAGTCACTTTGGTACAAATAGTTTTGTCACTAATGAAATTTTGCGGCATCATCGCTAGTGACTGATGAGAGGTCATTGAGTATCCTCCAACCTCCAGTGCCTCCATCCTCTAGTAGATTTGATTTAAAAAATATATTCCTCGAGGGTCTTCAGTTGCTCAATATGTAACAAAGGCAATGTGAATAAATGTCAATCCTGGCTCACCAGTGATAAGGGTTGATCATGGCAAAGAGATAAGTTGTCGATCACAAAAGATATAACTTCAATAATAATTAAAATGCTTGCACATCGGATGCTATGACACTTCCAATTTTTTTACCACAACAGCCTTAGCTCGAACCTCTAATAGGTCTCCTCTCTCTCGAATCAAGAATCACCAAGATACAAGTCAAAATATTCAATCGAGAAACCTAAGAAAGCCTCTTCTATGCTATCAAACTCAGGCCCTCTATGATTGCTACGATCCTTGCAATGTATTGGCCATCCCTTGATTCAAACATGTCAGTTGTAGAGGTCTATGTCAGTTGAGAATTACCACAACTTCAAATGATTTTGCACTGTGCATGCTCACAATACCAACACTCACAAAACCAATGCCAACATTAAGACATGTGTCTCAAAGATGAGTGTATATCAATTTTGATGTTGGAAAATCGCACATGATGAGTATTAAAAAAAAATAGTAGATGCCTTTGTCAGTGGTTTTGCGACCTCTTCAAACTATGCACAGTTTTTGAGTGGAAAGCATCATTGGTATTGACAATCTAAGAGAAAAGTTTTGTTGAAATATCAACGAAGCCCCTTAGTAGCTTTCCCTACAATATGAAAGAAAACTAATTGGTTCTCACGTGTGAATGGGGAGGCACCTATCTACCCATAGCCAGATCTGCATGAGAAATTGATATTCCCATGGTTTTGATACCTAGTAACACTTGTGTAGTCGTAAATGCCACACCAACCCCAAATCGGTTGCTTGTATTTGTTGAGTCGTTTAGAACCAATGTGGTCGGATTCAAGCAAAGTAGCCCATTGAAGAAATTTTTGTAGGATTTGGTTTCCACTCACAAAAATTTGAAGAATGCCATCTTAAATGTATTGATCACTCTTAAGGTATCATACTCTTTATTATCGCCACATTCTTCTTCTGATTCCTAGGTGGGACCTATTTGCCATGGGTGGCGAATGAGTCCCCCTTGGCCCCAAATTCAAAATATTTTTAATTTCCTTTCGGTATTTTATTCAAAAACACTTGATGTCGGCCTATGACGAGGTATGAACGGGTAAATAAGGAACAAGTGTGTATGAATAAGTGGTTTTCACCTTATTTTACATCTCCTCCAATCTTCATTCATAAAGTTAACTTATCTACCTATTCATTCAAGCATTCAAGCATTTTACAACATCTATTCAAGCACTTTGAAGCAGCCATTGACATTATTTCGAACTTGCATCATCAAGGGTTTGGTAAGTTGATAGCAATTGCATGTTGTTAGTTTATCATTGCTTTGCATTTCATTATTTTATTAAAGGTTTGATTACCAAAAGTGAGGTTTGACTAAGGCAAACCCCTATTCACTAACCTTAATCCATTTTTCCCCTATTGCATGTTTGTTTGCAGACCTAGGTATGCAGATTTGACAAGTTTTTTGGTGTTGAAGATTGATTTACAAGTCAACTAGGTGTTTCAAGTCAACTCAAGTCTATTTCAAGCTTGGAGAAGGTTTTATGTTTGTTTCCTGCATAATTGACTTCGGCAACCCGACAATCAGTGATTTCCAGATATGGTGTTGCAGAGTAGTCTCCTAATTTTTCAAAAATTTGGGAGAGGACTGATTCATCACCTATGGTGAATGAGTCCCACCTTAGGACTGAAAATCTAAATTTTGTCAGATTTTGGATCTCGATAGACAAAAACTTGCTTCTGATAGTTTTTCACCAGGAGGACTAATTCGCCACCCTAGGTGAATGAGTCCCACTATGAAAAATCAGTGATTTCAACCAGCATCCACAAAATTCCAAATTCATCAGATTTTTCCCAGGTGCACTCAGATTCATCTTGTTCCTTTTTGTTCTGCATATTTTCTTCATTTAGTTCATTGTTGTATTACACAATGTGTTTTCAAACATAGTGTAAATCTTAGTTTTGCATTCATTTGATTCATTTAGATTAGTTAATTGCATTTAGTTAACTTCATTTAGATTAGAAAACATCACACATAACATTATTTGAATGAACCATTAGCATTCTTGCTCTTATCTCTCTCCTTTTAGGTGAAAAACCCTAGAAGAGCAAAAGTTGTCCATGGGAGCCAAAAATCAACGGTTCATTTTGGTGAACTCGACTTTTGAGTACTTTGCATTTCTGATTTCATTTACATATTGCATCCTAGTTTACATTTGCATTAACATTCAATTAGTACATTATTTTTTTTTGCATTTTAGGACATTTTATCTTGCATTAGTGAAAGCTGCATTTATATTTCATTTTTGCATTACATCTTGAAAAAACTAAAAAATATGCATTCTGCATCTTTGATTACATTTTGGAGAACATTAAAATCATCTTAAATTTTTTGAAAAACACAAAAAAACATCATATTGGGACTCATTTGCTACCTAGGGTGAATCGGTCCCTCTGCATTTCTTAAACAACACTTTTTAGCATTTTTCTAGCATTTGTCTACATTTCTATATTTTGTAGTTAGATCTCTGTTATAGTTAACATCATTTCTATTATTTTCATTTCAAACTCTTAGATTAGCTTGCATTCACATTTACCTCTCCTTTGTGGTACTCGCATGAGTGTTTGGTGCCCCGTTGATAATACGTTAGTGAGAAGAAGTTCTAGAGTCATGGCCTCCCGCGTGTAAGGAAAGCTAAGGTGTGGAAACAACTCTCCTAACATCAAAACCTCGGGGAAGAATGCAGAGGTGCTTTTAAATTTTCAATTACAGTCTAATTAAGATACACTTGAAAGAAATAACAAAAACAAACAAATGACCATATACACATGAACACTAGATTTACGTGGGAAAACCCTTACGGGAGAAAAACCCACCACACCAAGAAAAACCCCTTTGTATTACAGTAAACAAAATTACATACAGAGTATGGACTTCACTCTCTGATGTCAAATTACAACAACATACACAATGATCAACCTTGTACAGAACATTCAAGTTACGATGCTCTCATAATTGAGTTCACACTGATTACTCAATTGTTCATCAAATTGTTCATCCCAATGATCGTCCAACCCAAACATCATCATCATCAATCTTTGAGTATATCTATGTCATCCCTGGTCTGTTGAACTTCCTCATAGGAATGGCCACAATAGTCTAACTTCCAACAGTTCCCATTCTACTCCTTGATTGGTCGAATTCACACCATGTAGGATAGTCTTTCAATCGGTCAAGGCGTTCAAACAGTGTTTGCATGTCGATGAGACACTAGCTATGTCTCCCCGATGCTAGAAAAGCCCAATCTCGATATCGCCCAGAGTCATCACCTTCGGCAAGAGGTTACACCGAGTTCAAAAGCAGTCGGTGAGACAAACGATATCGCTAAGATGTCATACCGATGACCACCACATGTAGCGCTATTTGGCAAGACTATCGCTATTCAGTTAGAGGTCATACCGATGTTCAAAAGTCACATAGATATCAGCATTCCCATCGGAAAGACTATTGTTATTGGGTGAGAGACATAACGAGCCCTCAAGTAATGCTGACAACAAACTACACCATCGAAGAGACAAACCTCCATCGCTAAGAGATTTTACCGAAGCCTTCATGTCACTCCGATGACTCCAAGTGTAACACTGTCAGCGAGACATACCATCTGTCACCAAGAGTTCTTACCAAAATCACATGTTACACCGATGACTCCAAGTTTATAACCATTCGGTGAGACATCTCTTGTCGGTAAGACTTCATACCGAATGTTCATATCTTTCCCCGATAACTGTTGTCACCACAAGTCTCCCCGACAACCACTATGAACCATAGTCGGTGAGAGTTCTTATTGGGCAGAGAGAGATCACAACAACAAGAAATGTCACAGTGATAGCTACAGTCGGTAAGACAACAACAAAGTCTCGGTGACCTGAACATTCCACAAGGTTGCACAACTGCTAGTCGGCCAGACAATAAGGATGTCACACCAACTTGGTTCTTTTAGAGGTTTCAGCCTAAGAGATTGAGTCACACAATTCCAACAATCTCCCACTTGATGAAGATCACATAGGCACCTCCAGAGCACAACAAAACTACTGAAATTCATGGGCACTGAGGCCCATCGAACTGGCACACCACCTGAACTTGTCTATGCTCATTGGATTCATCAATGCATCTGCAAAATTCTCTAGAGTGTCCACTTTTTCTAAAGAGACCTTTCCATCCTCCACCATATCTTGTACAAAATGATACTGCACATCAATATGTTTTGTCTTGGCATGGAAAGTAGGATTCTTCACCAAAAAAATAGCACTCTGACTGTCACAATAAATTGTTATTTTCCTTACATCAAAACCAATGTCAGAACACAAACATTTTAGCCAAATTGCTTCTTTACAGGCGTGTGTTGCTACCATGTATTCTACCTCTGTACTGGACAAAGCGACTACAACCTGTCGCTTACTCATCCAACTCACTGCACCACCATTCAACATGAAAATATATCCACTGGTGGACCTTTTGCTGTCAATGTCCCCTGCCCAATCGGAATCCACATAGCCTCAAATACTGAGAGTCCTTTGTGATTCAACCAAGTTGCCATGGTAACATAATGCATATTCTGAAGTGCCCTTCAAATATTTGAATACTCTTTTCACAGCATCCCAATGTGTCCTTCCAGGATTAGCCATAAACTGACTAAGTACTCCCACTGCTTGGGCAATGGCTGGCCCTGTACAGACCATTGCATACATTAGACTACCATGCGCACTAGCATAAGGCACATTGGTCATGTCCTCTATCTTAGTAGGAGATTTTGGACAATTTTCAATAGATAGCTTTGTTACCTGCAAAACTGGAACAACTAGCTACTTGCAATCAATCATACAAAATCTCTCTAGAATAGTCTTAATATACTTACTCTGACTAAGCCAAAGTTTTCTACCCTTCTTTTCCCTGGTTATTTCCATTCCCAAAATATACCTTGTTGCACCAAGATCTTTCATTTCAAACTTTGTAGACAACTGAGACTTAAGATCATAAATCATTAACTTTCTATTACCTATGAACAACATATCATCAACATAGAGAGCAATAATGAGAACTCGATCACTTTCAGCTTTGTAATACACACGATGATTAGATTTTGATCTTACAAATCCCAACGAAAAAACTAAAGTGTCAAACTTCTGGTACCACATTCTAGGAGACTGTTTTAATCCATACAGAGATTTTTTCAACTTACAAACCAATTTTTCTTTACCTTTCTCCACAAAGTGATCAGGCTGGGACATATAAATTTCTTCTTCAAGATCACCATGAAGAAATGTTGTCTTCATATCCATCTGTTCAACCTCTAAGTCATACGTTGCTGCAAGTGACAAGAGAAGTCTGATAGATGTCAACTTAGCTACAGGAGAAAAATTTTCCCCATAATCAATTCCCTCTACCTAGGAATAACCCTTCGCAACCAACCTCGCCTTATACTTTTCCACACTGCCATCTAGACCTATTTTATTTTTAAATACTCATTTGCAGCCCACAACTTTTCTGCCTTCAGGCAAGGGCACCAAACTCCAAGTATCATTCTTTTCTAATGATGTCATTTCTTCATTCATGGCTTCCAACCAAGAGTTTGAATCATACATTCTAAATTCCTCTTTCACAGTCCTAGGCTAATCAGTGCTAGAAATTAAAGCATAGGCACAAGTAGAATCTATCAAAGAAAACCCATACCTATCAGGTTGCTTTCTTTCACAAGTTGACCTCCTCACTTGTTGAGGCTGAGGTTGTTCCTCTTCATCAGAACTCTCATAACTACTTGAGATCTCCTCAGTTTTAGGTACATTTTGAATTTTCAATTCCTCTTTATTTGGTGTCAAAGGAATTTCAACTACATCCTTTTTGTTTTATGATTTTGTCTCTGACTGCAAATCCAAGGTAGAAGGCTTTGGCTCACAAAAGATAACACTTCTGTTGTATAGAACCTTCTCCGTATCAGGATTCCAAAGCTTGTATCCTTTTATGCCAGCACTATAGCCAATAAAAATACATTTAACAGCCCTGTTTTCCAATTTAGATCTTTTCTCATTCAACACATATGCATATGCCCCACAGCCAAAAACATGAATGTGTCTTAGAGAGGGCTTCTTACCAGACCATGCTTCCAAAGGTGTTTCCTCAACAAGATCAGAATTAGGAGAACGATTTATCAAGTAACATGTTGTAGCAACTACCTCAGCCCAAAATTTCTCCTCCAAGCTAGCACTGCTCAACATACCTCGTGCTCTTTCCATCACTGTCCTGTTGAACCTTTCTGCAACTCCATTTTGCTGTGGAGTGTAAGGTGTAGTTTTATGTCTCTTAATCCCATGATCTTTACAGTACCTCTCGAATTCATCAAAACAAAATTCACTACCATTATTAGTCCTTAAACATTTTATTTTTCTTCTAGTCTGATTTTCTACAAGGTTCTTAAATTCCTTAAACTTACTGAACACTTCTGATTTACTTTTCAAAAAATAGACAAATGCCCTTCTTGAATAATCATCAATAAACAATACATAATACCTTGACTTAGACAAAGAAGGAACATTCACTGGACCAAAAATATCGGAATGAATGTAATCAAGTAAACCAAAATATTTGTGAGGATTGGAATATAATGAAACACGATGTTGTTTACCATATATACAATTTTCACAAAACTCGAATTTGAGGTTACAATCATCAAGCCCCTCAACCAGGTTTTTATTCTTCAAGGTTTTTAAACCTTTCTCTCCTATGTGGCCTAGCCTATGATGCCAGAGCATAGTCTTTTCTGCTGGAAGTTTAACTTCCATAGAGTTTACACTATCATGATTTTTTTCCTCTTTTCCTCCATGAGTAGCTTTTTGTGACTTTACAAAGACACTATTGCATTGAACAAAATGTGCATCCATCTTATACAAGGTACCAATATGAGCACCCCTTGCTAGCACCATTGAGCCTCTAGTCATCTTGCAGCCATTTTCAAAGAACGCGCCTTGCACTCCAATATCATTCAGCTTACAAATAGAAAGTAAATTTCGAGCCAGACCTGGTATATGCATTACATCATTTATTCCCTTCACTCTTCCATCAGGGAATTGAATTCTGACTCTTCCACGACAAACAATTTCCAAAGATGAATCACTTTCCAAATACACCTTTCCACCATCATATTTTTCATACTTTGTGAACCAATCTCTATGAGATGTCATGTGGAAAGATGCTCCAGAATCAATCAGCTAGACATCATTTGATGTCTGTGTAGCCAAGGTTGCAATGAAGGCATCTGCATCACTCTGAGACAAATCATTGTCGGAAGAATTCTTCTTCTTCTTTTTCTCCTCTTTACAATCCTTTCGGACATGACCAGGTTGCCACAATTCCAACACTTCACCTTGGACTTCTTGCTAGGAGAATTTGTTCTCCCTTCTGATTTGGATTTGGACTTCTTGTCCTTTTTCTTGCCTTTTTCTTTCGATCTGCCTGTAACAGCAAGAGCCTCCTTCGCCATCTTAGAATATTTTCTTCTCATCTCTTCTGATAACAGAGAAGCAACATCTTCCATCTTAAAAGTGGATGTCGTACTCCCAATAGCCATCACCAGGTGATCCTAAGAATCTAGAAAAGAACATAATAACAGCATACAACGATCTTCTTCATCAATCTTCACACCCACAAATGTTAATTGTGCAATCAACATGTTGAATGTGTTCAAATAATCAACAACAAACCCTCCTTCCTGCATTCTCAAAGTGTACAGCTTCTTCCTCAAGAATAATTTATTCACCAAGGACTTGCCATGATAAATAGCTTCCAGTCTTTTCCACAAGGACAGATGCAACCTTTTCTTCATGAACATTCAAAAGAACAGAGTATGATAAACAGAGCCTTATCAGCCCCTTTGATTTTCTATCTGCAAGGTCCCAATCCTCTTGCTTCATTCCTGTAAGCTTCGTTCCAAACACAACAATCCAAATATCACGATCAACCAGCAGATCTTCCATTTTAAGTTTCCACAACTCAAAATTGCTTCCATTGAATTTCTTAATTTCAATCTTTCCTAGCGTGCTTGCCATATTAACCTGTAATTCAAATTACCAAACTTCTACAAGAATCCCACTAAAACAGAATTGACACAAAAAACCCAACATACCCACAAGGATAACACAACTGGCCAGGCTCTACTACCACTTGTAAGGAAAGCTAAGGTGTAGAAACAACTCTCCTAACGTCAAAACCTCAAGGAAGAATGTAGAGGTGCTTTTAAATTTTCAATTACAGTCCAATTAAGATACACTTGAAAGAAATAAAAAAAACAAACAAATGACCATACACACATGAACACCAGATTTATGTGGGAAAACCCTTACGGGAGAAAAACCCACCACACCAAGAAAAACCCCGTTGTATTACAGTAAAAAAAATTACATACAGAGTACGGGCTTCACTCTCTGATGTCAAATTACAACAACATACACAATGATCAACCTTGTACAAAACATTCAAGTTACAATGCTCTTAGAATTGAATTCACACTGATTACTCAATTATTCATAGAACTGTTCATCCCATTGATCATCCAATCCAAACATCATCATCAATCTCTGAGTATATCCATGTCATCCCTAGTCTATTGAACTTCCTCACAGGAATGGCCACAACAATCTAACTTCTAATGGTTCCCATTCTGCTCCTTGATTGGTCGAAGTCACACCATGTAGGATAGTCTTTCAATCAGTCAAGACATTCAAACAGTGTTTACATGTCAATGAGACACTAGTCGTGTCTCCCCAATGTCACAAAGCCCAACTGTCGATATCGCCTAGAGTCATCACCTTCGACAATAGGTTACATCGAGTTCAAAAGCAGACGGCGAGACAAACCATATCACTAAGATGTCATACCGATGACCACCACATGTAGCGCTATTCGACAAGACTATCACTATTCAGTGAGAGGTCATACCGATGTTCAAAAGTCACATAGACATCAACATTCCCATCGGCGAGACTATTGCTATTCAACAAGAGACATAACGATCCCTCAAGTCATGCCAACAACAAACTACACCATCGGAGAGACAAACCTCCATCGCTAAGAGATATTACCAAAGCCTTCATGTCACTTCGATGACTCCAAGTGTAACACTGTTGGCGAGACATACCATCTATCGCCAAGAGTTCTTACTGAAATCACATGTTACACCAATGATTCCAAGTGTATAACCATTTGGCGAGACATCTCTTGTCAGTAAGACTTCATACTGAATGTTCATATCTTTCCCTGATAACTGTTGTCGCCACAAGTCTCCCCGACAACCACTATGAACCACAATTGGCGAGAGTTCTTAGCGAGCAGAGAGAGATCACAATGACAAGAAATGTCACAACGATAGCTACAGTCAATAAGAGAACAACAAGGTCTCGACGACCTAAACATTCCATAAGGTTGCACAACTACTAGTTAGCCAGACAATAAGGATGTCACACCGACTTGGTTCTTTCAGAGGTTTCAACCTGTGAGATTGAGTAACACAATTCCAACACTGCGATAGCAATTTCATTGTGGACCTTGGGATCTCACGAGCTCCTACTCCTAGTATGGACAATGGTGCATTAGGCCTTCACAATACCACTTCTATGCCTTCACCTTTCCATCCAATGAATGTTGACAACCAAAACAACTCCCTCCCGAAAGAAAAGGTCATTAATATGTATGAGGATTTTGTACATTTACAACAAAACTTGTCACTTGAAAACATTTCCACCACTGCCATACCCGCCATTGACAATCTTCATCGTTTGATCGAAAGTGATGATGGCTTGCAAGTGATAAAGTGAATTGTCGAGATTTATAATAAACATGCCTCTTCTAATACCCAATCCGCAACCATTCCTATAAGCCAAGGAGGAATTCAAGTGCCTCCCCCTTCAAACATAGCTTCCATACCAACTTATACCAATCCAAAAGTCCATACAACTATGCAACAGGCTAATTATGTGGCTACCTCTTTTCTGATTTCCACTAGCATTCCTACTTCTCTTGTGGCATCGCAAGTCTCTTCCACCACATTCACACCCCATAGTATTCCTTTTACTTCCCCTCACATCACCTATACTCCATCACCATTTTCCCTTCCACCTCAACCCACATACCCTGATCCCCTTCTTACATAGCTCCTTACCACCATTTCATCCATGCAACAACAACTTTCCACCATTAGTCAAGGCCAATCTGCTCCACCTACATATCATGTTTGTAGTAACCCCTTATCCTTAGAAATCTTACATACCTTGATGCCACAAAGGGATAGAAATGCCTCGGTTTGAGAAATATGGAGGAAAAGGAGACCCTGTCAACCATGTTAATGCCTATACAACCTTGTGTAGTGACTTTGTCCTTGATGATAAACTGTTAGCCAAATTGTTTCCAAGGACCTTGAAAGACACTACCTTAGAATGGTTTTCCAACTTTCCTAATCATTCCATCCATTCATTCAATGAATTGGTGGATGCTTTCATAAGTCACTTTCAAGTTCACATGACACCTAAAAAGACAATGGTTGACCTTATGCGATGTAGACAAAACACAGATGAAAAAGTAACAGATTTTATCTCATGATACCAATCCGTGTATGCTCAAATTGATATTAAGATTCCTGATGCACATCTGCAAAAGATGTTTATCGAAAACTTGCACATACACCTTCAAGATAAATTAACAATGATGAAATTCCCTTCATTTATGCACAACCACCATAATTCGGTTTCAAGTCGTGATTCAAAATCCACTTATAACTGAGCTGACAAACCTGAACACAACAACCACAACTAACATAACACAAAAAACTTCTACAAACCAAATGGAGGCTTTTTACAGTTTAATCCGCCTCCTCAACCTCAATTGCAGCCAACTCAACCCGTTCCAAATCAAGTGCAGTTGTTAAAGCAACAGTGCCTTATACCTATGGGGACCTGAAGAGATAGTTTACTCCCCTACTCGATACCCTTCATAACACAATGAACCAATTGATTCAACAGTGCCTACTCACTTTGCCACCCGTCCAACCACTTGATCCAAACCAACCTTTACCACCCACCTTCCAACTTAATGCTTATTGTCATTTTCATCGCCAGAATGGACATGACACTGAACATTGCAAGCATCTAAAACATTTAGTTCAAGAATTCATTAATTCAGGCCATTTGTCTATTATGGGTGTTAATGATCAAGGCAATAAGTCTGTTGCACCCCCTAACCAAAATTTGCAAATTTTCACTAATCCCATGCCTAAACATACTACCTCATTTGTCAAGGCTAGCAAACCTTCAACCACTAATGTAATGACTATTGATACAAACAATGAACAACATGATACACCTCCCCCTATTACTACAAAAAGTCTTATGGATGAGCTAGTAGCTATGATAGACGTTATCCCTCGTAAGGGCCAAACCACTAAGTCTCTTGATATCACTTTTTATGTTAAAGACATACTACAAAAAC
Source organism: Sequoia sempervirens (assembly GCA_007258455.2). Lineage (NCBI taxonomy): Eukaryota > Viridiplantae > Streptophyta > Pinopsida > Cupressales > Cupressaceae > Sequoia > Sequoia sempervirens. The sequence continues at coordinate 75,134 of VDFB02353408.1, forward strand.
TTCTTGATGGTCTTGTTTACATAGTTGGAAAAATCTATAATAAACCCACTAATGGGATATTAATAGATCCCTCTTGTGGCAAGAATGTGATCACAGAGGATTTTTTAGTATTACATGAGCTATATCAAGATGAATATAATAAACCAACTTCATGGATTAAGACACATACTAGTTTTGCATGCCCTACGATCGGATTGATCATGCTACCCTTACAAATAGGACCTAAAAATTTGGAGGTAACATTTTCAATTATTCCACAATCTGACCAATTTCGTTTGTGGCTAGGCCACCCTTGGCTTTGCTCAATGAAAGCAGTCTCATCAGTTGTTCACAAGTGTTTGAAGTTTCCACATGACAGTGAGATAGTTACCATACACCATAGTGGCTTTAATCCTTTATCTTCCAAAGGTATTTTTTCTTTAGAAGACTTTTGGCCTACAACTATGGAACCCATCACACATCAAAAGGACTTCTTTTTCATAACTTATCAAAAGTTTAAAGCCAAAAAGATAGTCGAATTGTCTCTTTGGAGCTCTTCACCATCCACTTTTGCACCTCCTATCATAGATGAAACCATGCTTCAACCTGAGTCTGACATTGAGCAAACCATACAACCTCCTAAACAACCACCCCTAGATACTTCCCCACCATCACTTAAATGACCAAGGGAAAATCAAACCACTCTTATCATGCCTCCTCACCTAAACAAGTGTATAAAGCCAAAGAGAAAGTGGTTGATCCATCCTCGCTTTCTTCTATTCTTCCCTCTTTGGAAGTAGAAGAACCTATGATGACTCAATCCACTCTTACACCTCAACAACTCCAAAAAAAAATTAAAAGAAACCGTGGTGCTAGGGAATGAAGGCGCCTTCGTCATCTCCTTGCTCATCAATCTGGCATAGAAGAAGATAAAGAAAATCAACCTTTACCTTTGATCAAAGTAATAGATGACCACCCTCCTTCTGTTGACCTACCACATGATAGTCCAGTGCAACCTTCACAACAAAATGAACCACTCCAACAACCTCAACTTTTGATCCATCCATCCTTAGAAATCACCCTTCATCCTCCTGTTGTCATTAATCTTGATGATGATGCGACGATAGAAAAAATAGATGAAGTGCATAAGAATTTCAATTCTTTATTTTCATCTACAATGAGCTTAAATGATACATCCTCTCCACCAAGTGAAGAACCTGGTCCGAATCTTGGTTCAGTGCTTGCAATTCTTCCTTTCGACAGTCAACTGCCCTCCCATTACACTGAACATGATTGGGAGGCAGATGACTTGTTAGATGGTTGACTTGCATTTGCCTAACTAGACTTTTTGCTTTTCTCTTTTTATTTTCCTTTTTATGTGTGTATCGTGTTCCCTCGTATCATGCGTTTGATATTCCCTCTCTTCGTAGACTTCTTCTATTTGTATCTCTATTCTTCTATTCCTTGTACAATGTCTTTTTCATTTTATTTTGTGTTCTCCTTTTGGGGATGACACAAAGCATAGAGACACCATATGTCTCTTCCATGTTGACCCAAAAGGTCCTTGTCTTTTTCACTTTTTTGTTTTGTGTTGTCCTTTTAGGGATGACGCAAAGCATAGAGACACCCTATGTCTCTTCCATGTTGACCCACAAGGTCTTTGTCTTTTTCTCTTTTTGTTTTGTATTCTCCTTTTGGGGATGATGCAAGACACTGAGACTAAAATGTCTCCTTCATGTTGATTTGAAAGCTTTTTCATTTTGTTTCGCCTTTTCATTTTCATTTTGCTTGTGTTTTCTTTTTGGGGACAATGCAAGGCATCGAGACTGCAATGCCTCTTCCATGTTGACCCAAAACAAACTTTCATTTTCCTTTATTTTTTCTCTCTTTGTGTCATTCTTCCACTTCTATGTGCTTTGGGGAATGATGATAGTTTCAAGCTCTTTCATAAACACATTGCAACAATGAACATACTGACCCCAAATCTATAAATCCCTTATGTGTTTGGTGTGCTCTTTTTTGGGGGGCAACTTCCTTTTTTTGTTTTTCATTTTCTTTGACATGACGCAACCTAACTTTGAAACATATGACTTGGCATAGGGATTTCCAAGTTAGCTCTCATGTCTTGTTTTCTTTTTGCTTTTTCTTTCCTTCTCTACTTTAAAGTAATTGCTCACAAAACAATGTGTGGCAATTCCTTTAAAGTGGGGGGCATACATTACCATAATTCATGTGCATTATTGGTTCTTAGTTTAGCCTTGTCATTTATATGATGTGTTTGTCACTTTGTGGATGACATTGGATATGATGTCCTTCATAAGTGTGATCTATCTTAGCATATTACATTCCTCTTGGCGGCCTAATGCGACGCATTGCATCCCCTAAGTTGTGAGTATGCTATTCTTTGATTGGTCCTCTCTTGGAGACATTAGACACAATGTTCCCTAAGTGACTGAACTTGCATGAACTGAACAAGACTCCTTCAAACATTTTACACTTTTACACTTTACATTTTTGCATTTTGTATTCCTTTTTGTCACCTTGCATAATGCAGCTTGCATGACTATGGTACCTTTAACTTTTCGTTCATAGAATTTTTCTTTGTGGCGCCTTGTTAAAGTTATCAACGGGTATAATTTTGATATGGTTTGTAATATCCCCTTATTAGAGACATGAAATGCACAAATTAAATTTTTGATTTTTAAAGATTGTTTGATAACGATCAATGAAGGATTGATGGGATAATATAATTGAAGTGCATTATTATCAACTCATGCATAAGTTATTTTAAATCAACATATGAGATGAGTGCATTAGATTATTTAACATCAAAACATACACAAGATATAAATTACATTAGTACACACTTAACATAGTTTATCATAACTTACTATGCTCTACCAGGATAGATCCTTGCCTTTATCTCTCTTCCCTAGACCCCATTGGAGGAGGGACACCTTACAGTGCTAAGGGTGTGTGACCAATCTCCAAGTAGACTCCCTCAGGACTTATTACCATCTTGGGACATCCAACATGGGATCAAAATTACCAACCTTTCCCTCCCACAACAATCCTCTCCTTGGTGAGCATCAACAAAAGAGATTGTTGGCTCTAAATCTATCCTCACGGAAAACCGTAATAAATTATGAAGAATACAATAATTGTTGTAAGCAACATTATTGTGGTATTGATAAATATTAGGGTGACCCCATAATAGTGGTTTACAATTTTTGGCCAAACTAGACACTGAAATTATTATTTTTAACTAAATCTTCACATTTGGGCACCTATAGCGGCTAAACCATGAGGAATTTGAAGATGGTGCAAACTAGAGTCTCATCAAATTTTGTTTGTAGATTCTAAAAATATTTTTCAAAATTTTTTGGAATAAAATTGCACTTCTTTCCATCTCCCATGAAAATTGATTTTTTTAGAAAATAATATTTTTTAAAAAGTGACGCACCGTATAGCATAACTTTTTTTCCATGAAGGATGGAATTCTAATTCTTTCAAATTTGGATTTGTGACTCTGATATCTAGTGCTTCCACTTGGTTAGATAGTTTTTTATTAAATAGTTTTCCTTAATCAAGTTTCAAAGTCAAACAAATTACAATTCAGACATGAACGACCATATACGTAACTTTTTTTGTATATGTCAAAATTTAATTTAATTTTTTTTGTTGGATCAAGGACTTCAATATCTGGTCCACTCATATTTTTCAAATTTTTTTTGATAATCTTCTATTTTTCCACATGTGAAGAACAAAGAAATTCATTTTCGATGAAAACCTATGTTTAATAAAACTTAAAAAACAAATACATAACAAAACCAAAACATATTAAAATTATATTCATTGGATAGTTTGTTCTGAGGAATACCATAATCATTTAAAATAAATTTAAAATGAATTCATTTGATCCCCCAAAAGCTAAATCAAAAGTGATTTTTTATCAGTATTTTGATAGGTGTAAAGGAAACGCATTTATAGGTATGGTTTAAAACTAGTGAGGTTCTATCTAAGGGGGTTTGATCTAAGGTGATTTGATCAAACCCTCTTCAATTGGAATCCTTAAAATGGAACATTTTAAGGCTTAAATCATTATATTTTCTAAAAATATGTGATTTCAGCTAAAATTCGTTCCTCTCAGGAATTGTAAACCACTATTGTGACAGCACCCATTATCCATTAATCTCTTTGTGCATTCATCTATCACATTAGTCTAATTCACAATTTATCATAGATTAAAGTGTTATAAATATTCACTGTTATTTAACTGGATAAGGTAAGGGTTACTTATCTAAATCTTATCGATCTATAGACTCTCTTTCCTTTCTCTTATCAGTGGTGCCCTTGAACAGGTTTTTAACTTCTTCATATATCATTGTGGGGGCTTGATGTGAGAAGTTGATCTTCTCACATATATCTTTCCCATTTCTAAAACCATTGCTAAATCTACTAGACATCCTTATATAGCATTCAAGGGGCATGATGTGAGGAGTTGTATCTCTTCACACATGCCTCTTTCACAAACCTAATTAGTCTTGTCTTAACACCATTGGCTAACTACTAATGCTTTATTGAATTGATTGCCCCTTCTTTGAACAGCGATAACTTCAACAACAATTGGTAAGCAAGCAAGACCTTACAATAAGGAATATGATTAGATTAAATGGACCAAACCCCAAATATCCCCACATTTCTTGTTGGAAGAAGTGGCTGACTTGGCCATATTATCCATAGTGGAGATGAATACAAATTTGAGCAACAGATTCCTTATGCAGCCCAATTATTATGAATATATTGTATAAGCAATCGAACCTCAGATAATTGCAATCCTCATTCTTCATGAATAATCAATATAACAAGATATATATATCCACCTCTATTCAATGAAATGTCTAATTCTCAGACGTGGTCCCTCTTGTAGAACACCTTTAAATCTTTATGAAGGCTATATATTTCTCCCTTAACATTCACCTTTGAGAGACAAGGTTGCCTGCGATGAAGCTCTACTCGGGATGAAATGCCTTTGACGCTGCTTGCTCTTTGCCGACTCTACTATTGCAAGCATCCATGATCCCTTTGAATAAATAAGCTAGCAATGATATGAATTTTATGGCATATAGGTTAGCTATTCATTTTAACTCAGTCTACTTTTAATATTTAACTCAGAACTCTGATGGAGGAGTCTCTAGAGTGGCCCGAGCTAATTAAGGTTGACGTTGATACTTGGATAGGAGATGAATTTTCTTTTTTGATGGTTTTTTGAGCACCGTAATAATCTCGATATCTATCTATGCTTATCCTTTATATCTTCTCACGTTGGAGAAGAGGTACGACTTCCCTGGAGGGACATGATTTGATGGGTGTTGCCTTCTCAACAGCGACGCCCAACATACAACTTTCTTTTATAACTTATATTGTTTTAAATATTATTTATATTTGTTCCCCAAGCTTATTTTATTATATTTATATTTATATTTTATATTTATTAGTTATATGATCTCCATGTATTATTAAGGATTTATCTTTGTATGTTATTCTATAGGAGATAATATTATCTCTAATGATCATTTACATTAAATGGTAATTAAGTTCATACTTATATTTTGATATTTACTTTATTTGTTAATATTTTATTATTATAATATTTGTTTAATAATATTAATTGTTGTATTGTTTCTTCTATGCTAATCGTAATTTCTATTTGTATTTGATTAATTATATTTTCTTATAAATATCATATTATCCATTATATTTGTAATCGTAATTACAATATTGTTTTATGTTTATATTTTGTATTAATTTTATACACTTTAATATTTATTATATCATAACCATGTTTTGATGTTATTAATAACATTCATAATGATAATATTGTCTTTGAAAATTATAATTATGTAATATCAAATGGATAACTTAACTATCAAAAATGTCACAATTTTGGGGACATGACATGGTTGAGCGGGAAGCCCACCTAGCAGCATGACTTTTCCCCATAGCCACTTTTGAGTTTGTGAGTGCATACCAACTAGTGTATGTATCTTACCTTTTTGGGCCTTCTCACCCCACGGATAGCCTAAAATTTTGTGGCCCCAAAGTGAGTACACATTCTCTTTTTCAAACAATCAGCCTAGATCTAATCCACAACTAGTTGGATTGACGATTGAAGCTTCATCCAATTCTTCTCAACACTTGTGTGTTCCTTTGTTCTTATGTTTAGTTTGCCATGGGATCTTCATCCTAGGGGCTTGATCATCCCTCTTGATTGTTGTCATTCCATCTTGCTAATGTAAGTGCATTTGAACCCTCCTCTTGATGTTCATGGAGCTACTTTACTGTGAGTTTGAAGCAAGTTCATTCTCTCACTAAAGTGGGGGCTAAATGTGCCATAGAAAAATGGCCCCTTGTCATTTTCATGGCCTTTTAGGTCTTGTTTCATAGTGTTGGAACTATTTTTCTCTGATTTTATGTTGCAACATGACTTGGACATGCTTATTTAGGTACTAAAACTCAAAGAACGATGTCTTGTGAAGGTGTTGTGAAGTGTTGTAAGACATTTCTACACTCTTTTAGACTCTATTAATTACAATTCACCTAAAAATCACCTTCTCATCATTAATCAAATCCTATTTTGAAGTGTTGTAAAGTCTTGTAACAAACTTTCATGCTTTTCTAGGCACATCTTCACTATTTATCCCTTTCTCGTGCTTTATTTGACCCCTTATACTCTCATATGCTTAATTAAGTGTATTTTTGAGTATTATCTTGACAAACAACATTAAATACAACATATTTCCTGACACACATTTTTAGGTCCTAGGCGGGACCCATTCACCATGGGTGGTGAATGAGTCCCCCTTGCCCCCAAATTCAAAATTTTTTTAATTTCATTTTAGGATTTTATTCAAAAGCACTTGATGTCGGCTTGTGATGAGGTATGAACAGGTAACTAAGGCACACGTGTGTATAAATAAGTGATTTTCACCTCATTTTACATCTCCTACAATCCCCATTCATCAAGTTAACTTATCCACCTATTCATTCAAGCATTCAAGCGTTTTACAACATCTTTTCAAGCACTATTCAAGCACTTTGAAGCAACCATTGACATTATTTCAGACTTGCATCATCAAGGGTTTGGTAAGTTGATAGCAATTGCATGTTGTTAGTTTATCATTCCTTTGCATTTCATTATTTTATTAAAGGTTTGATTACCAAAAGTGGGGCTTGACCAAGGCAAACCCCTATTCACTAACCTTAAACCATTTTCCCCTATTTCATGTTTGTTTGTAGACCTAGGTATGTGGATTTGACAAGATTTTTGGTGTTGAAGATTGGTTTACAAGTCAACTAGGTGCTTCAAGTAAACTCAAGTCTATTTCAAGCTTGGAGAAGGTTTTCTATCTATTTCCTGCAAAATTGACTCCGACAACCCGATAATCAGTGATTTCCAGATCTGGTGTTGCATAGTTGTCTCCTGATTTTTTAGAAATTTGGGAGACGACTGATTCGCCACTTGTGGTGAATGATTCCCACCTTAGGATTGAAAATCTGAATTTTGTCAAATTCTAGATCTCGACAGACAAAAACTTGCTTTTGAAAGTTTTTCACTAGGAGGACTAATTCACCACCTTGGGTGAATGAGTCCCACTATGAAAAATCAGTGATTTTAGCCAGCATCCACAGAATTCCAGATTCATCAAATTTTTCCCAGGTGCACTCAAATTCATCACGTTCCTTTTTGGTCTACATATTTTCTTCATTTAGTTCATTGTTACATTACACAATGTGTTTTCAAACATAGTGTAAATCTTAGTTTTGCATTCGTTTTCATTCATTTAGATTAGTCAATTGCATTTAGTTAACTTCACTTAGGCTAGAAAACATCACACATAACATTATTTGAATGAACCATTAGCATTCTTGCTCCTATCCTCTCCTTTTAGGTGAAAAACCCTAGAAGAGAAAGAGTTGTCCATAGGAGCCAAAAATCAACGGTTCAAAAATTTTATATGATTATGTGTTAATTTGTGGTTGATTAATGATGTGTATACTTTAGAATAAACTAACCTCTTGCATCCAAAAGAATTATATCCCACAATAGCTAGATTGACCAGTTCGTAGCCAAAGGATTTCAGACAGATTGTAGGGGAGAGTCCAAAATGTTGAGGACGTGATAGTTATAAGAAATAATTAAGGAAATTATTGAAGAAGTCAATCATGAGTCACCGAATCATCCAATAATACGACATGACAAAGAAGAATTTTGTATTAATAAGGAAGCCAACGTGACTATTCTCATAGAGCATGTCTTTGTCAAACCGTCAGGGAAAAGTATCAATCCTATTTGTCTTCTTCTATCTTTTTCAATTATAATTTCAGTTGCAAAGACTTTTGTCTCTCTCTATTTTGAAGGAGAGTGGACATCTACATTTAATTTCTATTTTTAGTCCTTATGCAAATAAAACTCCTCCCGAACCTATATAGTTGGATTGGTGGTTGAGGAGTAGATCTAGTTAGAGAGATATATGTTTTGGATAGATATAGTTTTGTTTTCACAGACAATACTTCATTGTTAAGTTTTATGTTATACACTTGTGAATGAGAAATCTATGAATATTCTTTTCAAATCGTAGAGTTTAGTTATATGCAATTAAGGTATTCCAGTTTACTATTATGATTAGTTGATTCAAGTAGCACATATTTGGTTTCTCCTGTGGGTATTGTTGTCAAATCATATTGCACCCGAACGCTTGAATAGTTAATTTCAGCAATCTGTTGAAACATGGAATGATTCTCAGGCCTGTGGGTTGCCTAATTTGAGAATCAATCTCCAGAGAGGGCTGGTTCACTGATGAAAACCTCCTAAAACTAACTAACATGGCATGGAAAGAGATAAAAAGCTCGCTTGAATTGAAATCCTAAAGCTACAAGAGGTGATTGCACCAAAATTATGTGATTCTATTCGCTATCCTAAACCTATAATCTATTGCAATAAAGTCCTAAACTTATTTCACAATTCAATTAAGATCATGAAATTCACCAATATTTCACATGAAGGTTTGAAGTTTCAATGTTTGTAAGAGGAAAACTAGATTTTTGCAGATACAAATGACTAAAATATTTGTTAAACACAACATGCAACCTGAATTATAACATGAAATCTTCTTGTTTTTTAAAGCATTAATGAGACCAAAAAAATGATTCAAGATAAAATCACAGTGTTTATATCAAATCATTCATATGACAATAAAACTCAAGAAAGTATTGAGAAGGAAACACTATACTGAATATAAACTCTATTACAATGCTTGAATAATAAAAAAGTCGAGTTACAATGCCTCACTGCTGTATGTGTAAGCAGGAAAAAGAACTAGAATGAAAAAGATAAACTTTTTCAATATATACAATGAGAATGCACTTCAAAGTGCATGAACAAGTAATTGAAAGTCAATTTCAGTGAGAAAGTGATAACTCCAAGGTGGAATTCGAGCAAAAGCAAAAATCCTTGAAAATAAGGTTCAAACTCATACAAAACTAAGTGAACTCAGTCTCAAACTTGTAGTCATAAAGCATGCAACTGATTTGTAACTCAAACTGAATTGGAAATCTCTAAATGTAAGCCAAAACATGCAAAATATTCCTTGCTTTAATCAACTCGCCCATGATAACTCAAAATCCATTATTGCATGACAAATCTATAGTTGAATCTATAGTTGTAACTCAGCTTTACATAACTTCTTTATTTGTATTTTAAGATGATGAATTAATTAAATGATTTATAACGCATCATTTAATTAATTCATTTACATTAAATAATACAAATAAACTTGAAGAATAAAGCTAATTTAGCAAAGCGTGTTTCTCCACCTCATAAATCATACTTAGCATATATTTTTTAAAAATTATGCATCCTCCACTAAATCATTATTGATGACCATGCACATTATACCTAGCATTATTGTTAAATCTTCACAATCATTGATTACCATCAACAATATTGAAATATCTCATAAAGGTCGACCCCATCATTAGGCTCATTGACTTAAAAGTCATGGTCATGGGGAAGGACATAATGATTTACAAAAATGATTCTTTCAAAGCCAAAAGATAGTTAAAAAAAATCATCGACCATGCAAAAAGAGAAATAAAGAACCCTAAAAATTATTATGTTTTCTGGCTTTGGAGAAGCTTCATGAAGAAGTTGTTGGCTGCCACTGTTGAGTAGGGTTTCAACCTGAAATTCACCATGAAATAGCTCGAATCTACACCTTTTGGACATTTTTTAGCTTATACAACCGCGACCATGCATATTATCTGATATATTCTTTGCTATTCTTTTATTCTGGGCTGCCATGAGTCTTGGTTTGAGCTTTTATGTACATATCTATTGCGCAACTTGACCTATGAATATTAAAGCTCACAGAGAGCTCAGCCATGGTAAGTTCTATCTATACCTTTATTTCTTTGTTGAATGGAAATTTTCTCCTGTATAAAATGAGTTGATAGATTAATTAAAAGAAAACTCCAGGCCATGAAATCGCTGTATGCTGTTCATCATTATTTGCCGCGGCTGTGAACTATCTTCATGTGGGTATTCAAATTTCACTGTATTTGCTATCTTCCTTTTGTAGATCTTGATGCATTGTTTCTTTTAGAAAATATAACACTTGGAGTGTGGATATTCTATGGTCTTAATAACTGCCATGAGGGTTTTCATTATTCTATAACAAGCCGAGGGTTTTTTCTTTACTCTGTGCATCACTGAAAACCCTACATATGATCTCCACTCTTTCATGAATATTGCCTGGGCGTAGCTTCTCCATTGCTATATTCTTATTTTGAATACTGTAAATGTTGATATAGTTCAAAATCTTTGTGGCTGAAAGCTATTTTATATCATTTACCTATAGACTGCTTTATGGCATGAATGTGAATACATGGATGCTACCATTTTTGATACAAGAAATGCAAGTCGTGAAATGCTTTACTGTCCTCTTGAAAATCTGAACCACTGTCTGATATTGCTACCTCAACTGTGAATGAAGACACTGTACAGGTTCTGCAACACTTTAATTACCTTTGCACCTTGCTATCATGCATTATTCTCTGTCATACATTCCCAATCCTTGTATATTGACATGGCTGCAGCCTTACATATGCCACTAGTAACTGCTTAAAGCACCCTTTTCCTCCTTTGGTTCACATAATGCAATGTTAAAACAAGGCTCCTATATATAGCACCAATAGCTATCTCTCCATATGAGTGTCACTGAGTTGAGAATATGTAATTGAAATAAAGCATTCAATTATGAAAGTGATGTATTTTACCCATCTTTGCACATTTTCTTTTTTGTAGCTAAATGAGCTCAATACTCCTACGTGATTTTATTTCAAAACATTGGATCACATCAGAATGTTGAAACAAGGACTGCAAATGTTGTGCTTTCATTTAATTTCAATAACGATGATGTGCTTCAAATGATGTACTCTATATATGCATTTTCTGAAAATGCAACTCATGTATCAACATTGACATTCCTGTAAGTCACTAAATTTAGCTCCTCCACACTGTTGTCTCCTTTTAGATCTGTCATTCATTATCATGGATGTTATAACAGTAGTCTTATTCACTTTACTAATTCCATAGCAGCAATAGTATTCATGAATGCTCTTTATAAAATTCTCTTTTTCTATGGAATAGAAATCTGTTTCTTGTCATATCTTTATTTCTTTTGATCAGTTGAATCTTGTTGATGATTTGCATTGACTGCACAATATGAGAATGCTGCTTTTCATTATGAGCATGTGTTGGTTACTATCATTTGGCTTTTTAAAACATGTATGCCCATCTACTTTTACCAGTTTTATATCAGCATTCTTACTCTTTCCAGATCTAGCTCCTCCATTCATTTTTCATTAATCTTTTGCTACTGCTTATAATGCACACCTGTAGCACAAAATTTCCTGATTCCATACAATGTAAGAGCATTCTGGTATCTTGCTTTGAACATACATTTTGAAGCACACAACTTTTCATGCTTTGTTAATATATAAAATGAAGAAACAACACTTTAAAAACAATGTTCTTTTGACTATTCCCCTTCATTGCCAATGTGCTTTCTCTTGATTTATCCTTTTAAAAGAGCATCATTGACTGTCTCTTCTTTGGTTCTAACCACTGTAGATATTGATATATTCTTTTAAAACTATCATTTTATTATTCCTCAAGCACCAATATTACTTTCAACTTAAGATAGAAATGAAAACAACTGTGGCATTGATAGTCATTATTATTATACCTTGCAAAGCTATCTACTTCAAGCGTATATCGCTACACCTTGAGATTAATGTTGCTGCTCATAATTGTTGTTCATTCTCCACGGTGTTCATTTATAAGACTGCCCCTTTTTGATTGATTGCATCATGCATTACTACTTTCAACATGACAGTCCTATAGCATACATTCTGAAACTTCAAGTCATGTTTATATGACCTTGTTAACTCCTTTTGAAATAAGAGTAGATGTGGACTTGCTTTACATAAAGATGTTGTTATGGATTATTCTATTCTGTCTCTTGAATGTCTGAATGGACTATGCTGCTCTGATATTGAAAGAAACAATTTAATTGCTTATTGTCTTGTTCTCCATTCAGCATAAGGGCTCAATGCCTCATCAAAATGTAAATATGACTGAAAGACAGAGCTGAAACTAAACTATGAAAAATACAATTAATGCTCTTTTAACATGCTGCCTTGTTAATGATGAGCAAAAGATAACTGCTCAATCTGTTTCACCATGTGCTAAATTAGACTACTTTCATTATTTGATAATGCTCTACAACAACCCCATTTGATAACTATAATACTTGATGACTCTCATGTAATAATGTGAATGAGAGATGTCCTTTTGATATGCCAGGATCTACCCTTGTGGGAGCCTGTTTTACTCCACATATTTGATGAAAATAATTACTGACATGATGAACTTGTTCCTGCACATTGAAACAAAGAAGTTAGCAAAATAAAAGAAGTTGAAAGCTTCCATTGAGTTATGTTTTTCTTGATTGTCAGCCTTTCATCTGGTGAATGCTTGATTCAATGCAAATTACATTCCTGTTGGTAGCATAGGCATAAGGCAGAATGTAATTCATCATTGCTTAGAGTACATCTCTAACGCCATTCCTTTATAATTTTGCAGGTTCATGGAGCGAGGAAACAAGGTTGCAACAGCTTGGAGACGCGACGACTGAAGACACCAACAAAAATTATTCATCATTACAGGAAATGATGAATTGCTCCTCTTCTTTGCACTTATGTTATTTTCAGTAGTGTAGTTTGTCCTTGAATTGTGTAATCGTCATTTGATTGTCATAATCAAATTCAGTTACTCTCGCGGCTTGTGCGAGATTCAATGTTTTACAAAATGAATAAAAGGCATTATTATGCAAATTTTCAATTTTCTCCTTCAATTACTTGCACAATAAAACTGTAATTTAGATGTAACTTGATCTTTATGATGATCAATGAATACATAAATCATAAAAACTTGAAAGTTTATGTACCTATAATTCATGAATTTGATCTAGCTCTACCTATTTGTGCTCGTAGTGAAAAATAGGTAACAAATTGGCGACCTCTGCGGAGTGTTTTCCTGCTAAACACAATAGACCAATATGTAACTTATCCATTGGGCATGGAGTCAATTTTTGCTATGTCTTGACTCAGAAAACTGTAACTCAGCTTCAAAACACACAAACTGAAAGAAACTACTGCAATTTTGTTGAAGACAAAATCTGAAAAACTAGGTGCAGCAACTGCACTTATTAAAAACATGACAAAACTGAAATGAAACGTGCCAGTAGGCACTTGTTGAAAGCATTACTGAAAATATACTCTACCCTACACTAACCACTAGTGTTAGTGCTCAAACATGTCCATTCACTGGTTGTGAGAAATAGCTGCCCTTCCTTGACAACAAATACTAATTTTCATGCTTATGGACAACTGAAAATAGATGAAGCACCTTATAATGCTCAATAAATTGGTGCAAAGCTTCATAAAAAATGTACACAAAATCACTCATTCCTTGAAAATAACCAACTAAACTGTTGGTTTGGAGTGAAAGACAGTTTGAACCTGTTGTTTTATTGAAACTGCATCAGGCACGCTTTGAATATCAGTTCTAGAAAGATACCTAATTGGGCATCCTCTTGAAAGGTTAAACTGATAACTCCTTTTGCTGACTTCTCCCTTATCAACTACAACCTCTTTAATCACTTGATTATGCTGAACACAAATCTTTGTCTTGAAAGGTGCTTCAATATCTATGTTTTGTCGCCTTTCTTGCTCTACTTGAACAACCCCTTTTTGTGAATCAACCCCTGTACCTTGCAGCACTTGATTGTCTTCATTATTCACTGGCTTGGGCTTTTGATCACTACAAGAGTTCAGCAGAGTGGCAAGCTCTCTACAAGCTGAACAGGTGGAATCTTGACAGTCAAACCTTGATATGTCTTGAAGAGACTGATCATTTTCAATTAATTCACTTGACTACTCTTCAAGGAAAGTTGCTTTCAACTCATTCATGCTAGCCTCTTCAATGTAATACAAAGGAAGTTCTGAAAACAAATTTGATGCTTGATCTAATTTATTTTTATGTTTAGGGTGATAGTTAGTAATATCCTTATGCAAAATAAGATTATCATCCTTGCTGTCATGGACTAGCAACTCACCAAAAATTTTAACGTGCTCTTGCTACTCAAAAACAACTAATAAGTTGAGCACCTGTATATTGTCTTCCTCATTGTCAATAAATCCAGGTAGCTGGTCAAACAAAGAAATCGAATCCTCCTCCTCAGGTGGTGCCAATCTGTCCATTGAAACCTTGACAACTTGTCTTTGCGACAGAAGACTTTCACCCCATAGCCTTTCCATTCTACTTTCGTTCATCTCATAAAAAGCATTGGAAAACTTGTCAAATGAATCAAAGTGTAAAGGATTCAATGTTAAGCTTGAACCTACCTCCTCTATATAGGTGTTGTATTCATTTTCAGATGGAAACACACTATAAACAGTAGCAACCTCTTGCTTGACATGTGATTTTTCTAATTTGCTGGCACAAAAGGGACTGCAAGAACATTTAACTATTGTAATAGGATTACTAAGTTTGTTATGAGGTGTTTCAAGCTGCTCTTGGCTACAAATTGGCTACTGTATTGAAAGAGCACTCCTAAAACTTGGAATTTTGATTGGTTTAGACTCTACAACCCTTTCCTATTCAGTCTTTAGCTGCTCTAAATGGTAAACCTCCAAAGCTAAACGCAACGGATTTACATTTCTAATCTTCTCCATGATAAGTGAGCTATCCTGATTAATGGGCTGCTCTGCAAAAACTTCATCTGCTCTTCTTTTGTAGCTAACTCCCTCTCGAGCCTTTCTTCAAACTATATCCATTGAGTCTCCAAATCCTGCTCATAAAGGTAGGCCTAATAGTCTAACTCCTGTTGCTATAAATCAAGCTCTTGTTGCCTCTTATACTCTTCTATTTGCTATGTAATGTCTAACAATATATCCTTTGTTGCATTCATGTTTTTCTTCATATCCTACACCTCTTGGATTTAATTTTGGACACATGAATATTGATCTGAAGGCTGAGCAGGGGAGGGTGGGAGGTAAGCATGTTGAGCATGTAGATAGGCTGTTGTTACATGGCTATTTGAGATAAAACCAACAGCATGATTGGCCTGATATGGATGATAGGGTGATTGGTTGATAGGATCTTCATGAAACAGAAGTGGGCATACATGCTGACTATAAAAATATGTCATCTCTACTCATATAAATGCTGGAAATCATAATATTAACATTGAATTTGAAACATACCAACATTAAACTTATTGAAACTAGTATATGTGCTTGGAGTCGCCAGGTATAAATTTGTACCTCTGAAAGGTGAAAATATGTTGCTGTGTATACCAAGACAACAACTTGTATCTTTGAATTTCTTCTTCCAAACTGATCTTCAGAGTCCCATCGGGCATGCCAAAAACTGTTGTCAAATCAGATTACACCCAAACGCTTGAATAGTTAATTTTAGCAATCTATTGAAACATGGAATGATTCTCAGGCTTGTGGGTTGCCTAATTTGAGAATAAATCTCCAGAGAGGGTTGGTTCCCTGATGAAAACCTCCTAAAACTAACTAACTTGGCAGGGAAAGAGATAGAAAGCTTGCTTGAATTGAAATCCTAAAGCTACAACAGGTGATTGCAACAAAATTATGTGATTCTATTCGCTATTCTAAACCTATAATCTGCTGCAATAAAGTCCTAAACTTATTTCACAATTCAATTAAGATCATGAAATTCACCAATATTTCACATGAAGGTTTGAAGTTTCAATGTTTGTAAGAGGAAAACTAGATATTCACAGATACAAATGACTGAAATCTTTGTTAAACATAGCATGCAACCTGAATTATAACATGAAATCTTCTTGTTTTTTAAAGCATTAATGAGACCAAACAAAGGATTCAAGATAAAATCACAGTGTTTAAATCAAATAATTCATATGACAATAAAACTCAAGAAAGTATTGAGAAGGAAACACTCTATTGAATATAAACTCTATTACAATGCTTGAATAATAAAAAAGCTGAGTTACAATGCCTCACTATTGTATGTGTAAGCAGGAAAAAGAACTAGAATGAAAAAGATAAATATTTTCAATATATACAATGAGAATGCACTTCAAAGTGCATGAACAAGTAACTGAAAGTCAATTTCAGTGAGAAAGTGATAACTCCAAGGTGGAATCTGAGCAAAAGAAAAAATCCCTGAAAATAAGGTTCAAACTCATACAAAAATGAGTGAACTCAGTCTCGAACTTGTAGTCATAAAGCATGCAACTGATCTGTAACTCAAATTGAACTGGAAATCTTTGAATGCAAGCCAAAACATGCAAAATCTTCCTTGCTTTAATCAACTCACCCATGATAACTCAAAATCCATTCTTGCATGACAAATCTTCAGTTGAATCTATAGTTGTAACTTAGCTTTAAATAACTTCTTTATTTGTATTTTAAGATGATGAATTAATTAAATGATTTATAATGCATCATTTAATTAATTCATTTACATTGAATAATACAAATAAACTTGAAGAATAAAGATAATTTAGCAAAGCGTGTTTCTCCACCTCATAAATCATACTTAGCATATATTTTTTAAAAATTATGCATCCTCCACTAAATCATTATTGATGACCATGCACATTGTACCTGACATTATTGTTAACTCTTCACAATCATTGATTACCATCAGCAATATTGAAATATCTCATAAAGATCAACCCCATTATTAGGCTCATTGACTTAAAAGTCATGGCCATGGGGAAGTACATAATGATTTACAAAAATGATTCTTTCAAAGCCAAAAGATAGTTAAAAAAAAACCATCGACCATGCAAAAAGAGAAAATAACCCTAAAAATCATTATGTTTTTCTAGCTTTGGAGAAGCTTTGTGAAGAAGTTTTTGGCCGCCACTGCTGAGTAGGGTATATATATATGAGTTTACATGCAAGAAAAAAAAGTGAGAGATGATCCTATAAGTGGAGTTGAAATTTTTCAAATGAAATATGTAGACACCTAAAAATGACCTAGGCCTGCAAGCTTCATTTTTACCGCTTTCGTTCTGGCATAATTAAGACATTTAATTATGTCCTTGGTCCACATTCGACTATTGATTAAATAATTCATAATTATTTATTTAATTCATGTCATTTATTCTTAATGATTATTAAATAAATAAATTTTATTTATTTATTAAATATGTCATTAATTGTCTAAGTCTTCCCTTAATTAAATAAATTTCTTAATTTATTTAATTTCCCCTTCGCATTTAATTTTTATTGATTATTAAATAAATGAAGTTTATTTATTTATTTAATACGTCACTGATTGTCTTAATTAAATGAATTGATTAATTTATTTAATTAATTAATCTTATCTTCTAAATTAAATAATTAAATTTAATTATTTAATTGCCAATTTAATATTCCTCTCATTTTAAATAAATTAAATTATTTAAAATGTCATTTCAATCTTAACTGTCAGTCCTTTTTGATAAATAATCTGAAAAAGATATTTATTATCTCTTGAAGTCCATAATTTGAATTAATTTAATTCAAATTGGTAATTAATCTTCCAAAAATCAAGCAATCGGGCAGATTCTAGATTTTCCAAATCTTATCTTCTTGATTTTTTGAATCTTGCAAATCAGGCAATCTTATCTTCTTGATTTTTCAAAAATCTTTATTTTCTAATCAATTTGTCTCATTTATTCTCCACCGTCGATCCAATTTTATTTTGACCGTTCGATTAAGGAATTTTCCCTAACCCTAATTAGGGATTCTTAGGTGTAATCTGGATCATTCATTTCATTAATTTATCTCGTCCATCCATTCGAAATGGCCTTTTCTATAAAATGCCATCTTCTTCTCATTTTTCGAACACACACATGCTGACATTTTGCATAATTATTATAGGCATTTATTTGCACATTTATTGTCATAAGCAATTTTAGTATTTAATATAGTCATTTGATCAACTTTGGCATTTGTTTTAGACATAGGCATTGGCAATAGACATAGGCATTAGACATATCAAATCCTTCAAAACTTGTTGTAGGACTTAGGCATTTCCAGATTGCTCGAATGACGAATCTGAGGGCAACATTATCTAGCAAGTAAGAATGTGCTACAAAAATGAATCATGGAGACTTCGGTGATCAGGTATAATCGTTCTTTTATGTATTTCCATTGTGTTTTGTAGCTACTTTGGGTTTTTATCATTTTTCTTTCAATTTAATTGATCTAATCTAATCCTTAGAATTTACCCTCAGTTACATTGGTGAACCCGACTCCATTTTCTTGTTTCCGTACAGTTTTTTGTTGTTTTCTATTGTTTTGCAGGTATAGGTATAGATCAATGCAAGTGCTTTTTAAAAACATCATGACGCATTTGATGCATCGCGACGCATCGGCCGACAGAAGAGCCGCAATCGCTCTGACAAGCTGCAACTGACAACCAGAACGATGCATTTGATGTGCCGAGCTGCATTCGAAGACCCGAACGACGCATATGCCCTATCGAGCCGCATCTGTCTGGTAAAATTTTTCATTCAATTTTGGCATTCTGATTTTTGGATCTTAGGGTTTTTCTGGTTTATGGTTTTCTAGTTTTCTATTTTTCTGTGTTTTTTATTCCTGCATGTTGGCTAGATTACACTTTTTGTGTTACTAATCTTCTCTTGTAGCGTGTGGTGATCCTCATTTGTGTGTCGAAGACCATTGCTTATAGAGACTACTAATTCATTATTTGCAGATTCGACTGTCAAAGAAGGAAGAAACAAACATTGTGATTATTTTTTAGATTAACAAACATTTAATTTTTGGTGCATATAAAAAGAACTCATGTCTTCTTTGATTGATTGTGGTTGCGGAGTGGTAGGTGAGTATGCTCTCACTTGGTGAAAACCTTGTGATCAGAAAACCAGACCCATTCTAATCTGTTATTTACCCTGACTTGGTATATCAGAGTATCCTATCCCCTCGCGCTTTCGGGCGATCTTGGGTGTAAGAGAAATGGTTACCAACTCTAGAAATTGGGCCTACCTTAGGATTTCATCACCCCAATGTGACTCAAACCAGCAATGGAGCTAATGCCAAGCTACCCCCAACCGGTATATAAACGTAAACCTTAAGGGAAAACCTAAGGTTGCGAGTGCAGATGTGTCATACGGACAAAGTTGTACTCCCTTAAACCCTGTTGAGCTTAACCTCTTCAGGCTGGAGTGCCACCTTAATGGTGATTAATCTCTTGCCCCATGTATGGCCACTCAAATGGGGGTCCCGAACTAAAAACTCTTGTGTGGTAAGCCAAAATCCTTCTATTTGCTAGCGCAACACCGGTCAGTGTGAAGGCATCCACACCTTCGCAGTTTATAGTAGAGGTGATTAGCTTGCCATGGGTGTTTCATGGGGGTTGGAAGTTTGGTTGGCCTGAGAAGAGAGTGCACTGTAAGGGGGAGCCCATGCAGCCAAGCTTTTGAATTCACACGCTACAGATATGCAATTACATGGAATCTAGCGAATATTGTCATGGCCTAACCTAGGATCGTGCTTATCTGATATGTGTTTGGTTACTTTTTAAAATGCTATGTTTGTCAAGTGTTTTCTGGTTCTATCACAATTGAAACAAAACATTCATCAAACAAATCAAAATTTCCATCAAAATGACAAGAAAATCATTTTGAAATTAAACTATGTCGCATCTGTCGAACCGCAACTAATTTTCTGCAACGTAGCTGCTCTGTTAAACCACATCTGACACTTAGAATGCCGCATCTGTAGGTGTCGCAACGCAATCGACAAATCAAGTCACATTTGACAGTTCAAAAGCCGCAATTGCAAAACTGAACCGCATCTGCTAAACTGCAATGCATTTGCATTTTCAAGCGACGCATCTGCCTGTCAAAACTTAAAACTTCACATCCGAGACTTGAGGTCCTCAACTTGCCCACCATTTGTCAAAAACTATCACCAAGAAGACTCTGTCAGAAACCAAACTTGAAATTGCTCAAAGTCTTGACCATTAGTTTGCATTAGTCAACGTAGGTTTCATACCGCATTCCTTTTCGTTGCATACATTTGGCATTAGAATATCCCTAGGTTAACATTTTGCATACTTAGGATTAGGCAAATCTTAGTACACTTTGCAAAATTATTGTTTTCAAAATTAGACCCTCTTGGACCAAGTTATCAAACCTCCTTTTAGTCATTGTCCTCTTTTGTGATATTCTTCCAACTCAAAAGTCTAGTTAGGAAGACTCACTAGTCATTTAGACCTCGTAAACTTATCATTTCCAACAAAGTCCTTTAGCAGTCAAAATCAAAAACAAAGTTCAAGCTTAGAAGTGCTTAGATAACCTTGTCTTACATTGCATAGAAATTGCATATCCTATTCGCAAAAATCCAAAAACATTAGTCATTCTAGTGGTCATTTTGAACTTAAACTTCACGTAGTGTCAAACTTGCATTTAGTTGTTGTTCCCTTTTGAGCAATCTCATTTATGGTTGAAACCAGACTTCAAAAACAAAAGAGAGAAATGGAAAACTTTAGGCAAGACCCCCCATTTATTGTCAACAATCCTCCACATGACTCAAACTAGACCTTGTACAAATCATTTTCCAATTTAGACAATCAACCTCCAGTGACAACACAATCCTCATCAAACAGTACATTCAAACTCTACTTACAAAGAGATGAAAATGGTCAACTACTTCAGGAGAACATAGAGGCATTGACACAAGACCCAGAGGCCTATCACCTTGCTGAAGCAATAGCTCGTTAGGATAGAGACAGATTTGTAGCTATGCTCTTGAGTGAAGGAGCTAAGTTACCACAAGAATTTGATGTTAACACACTAAATTCGACACTTCATGACCCTAATGCCAACAATGCACATAACATGTCAAATAGTGGTCAAATTTTAAATACTATGAGCAATACTTCCTTTGGAACCACAATGACAATAAATACCACTCCCAACATCCCAAACATTTCCAACACAATAAATACTACATCTATTGGGGGATCACAATCATCCACAATGCCCACAACATCCACAACACTACCCCAATCAGATGGAACCACTCTTGGCTCCTGAACAATATGGGAAAATTATTCCAATCCTCTTTTTACCATGACAGTAAATACCATGGGGGCATCATCAAGTCACCACAATCCCCCCTTGACAACTACATCTACTACCATGAACACAACTTCGACAAATCCGTTCAGTAGTATTTCACAAAATCCTTCGGGAGGAGCCACAAGACGTATCTTTATCCACGAACAACAACAAAACATTAACACAACAACACATTCAAATGTCATTGCCTCCCAAGGTACAAACACAAACGTTCCCCTTGTGCAAAATCAACAATTTACACAAGGTGGCCAAATAACACAACCCATGGCATCATTGACCCACCATAACATTCATGGTCACAACATCCCCCAAATAACAACACACATGGCTCTGGGACACATCCCAACCTACTCATCCAACATTCATACTCATCAACATGCACCCAATCATAACTTCCAGTACCAACAACACATCAATCCACACACGTCATACGTACCACAACAATCCGTACTGCCACAATACACCAATATTCACACACACTAGACAGGAACACATGGGGTGCCAGGCAATCCAATGCACGGGCACATTAACGACCCTACCATAGATGAACTCAAAGCAAGAATGAGGGATATGGAGAAAACTATCCAAAATATGTACATTTCAGGCAGGAAATCAAAAATATCATATGACCTAGATGTATACCCATTTGACACAAGCTTATACATGCCTGCATTTCCGCTAGGTTATGTGTCACCCAACTTCACAAAATATAGAGGCAAGACAAATCCCATTGAACATGTTCGCGAATTTGCAACCAACTATATGGATATCGCCTACAAACAAACATACTCGATGAGACTTTTTTCCAAAAGTCTGGCAGGTCAAGCCCTCGAATGGTTTTCAACGCAAAAGGATATCTAGACATGGGATGAGCTTAAACAAAAATTCATAAGGAATTACGCGTACAACATTGACATGGATACCTCCATCACTAGCTTGTGCAATCTCACACAAGAAGACTCGGGTGAGACATTTATCCCGTTCTTTCAAAAATGGAGAAGCTTTGCTAGTCGATGTCACATTGACATCCCCGAAAGGGAAAAAGTTGATATGTTTGTCCAAACACTTCTAGGGACCCTAAAATTTGCATTACAAATACATTGTTGCACAAACTTCATAGAATTGGTCGAAAAGGGGGTCCAGATTGGGAAATCCCTTATCGCAAAGGGAGAAATGAGATATGGTTCCAAAAACATGAACGTCAATGCACCCACAGACAAAAAGAAATATTGGGTTAAAAATAAGCATGTCACAAATGACGGTGTTGTTGACGCCAAGACTGCAAAAACTGTAGGCCCTGTATTGTCCCTGAAAGGGGTTCAACAACAAAACAGACCAACAACAACATTGACACCTCCTCCCAATACTTATTCAAACAACCAAAGTGGTCAAAACAATCAGGGACAATATTG
Organism: Sequoia sempervirens; assembly: GCA_007258455.2. Lineage (NCBI taxonomy): Eukaryota > Viridiplantae > Streptophyta > Pinopsida > Cupressales > Cupressaceae > Sequoia > Sequoia sempervirens. The sequence continues at coordinate 98,304 of VDFB02353408.1, forward strand.
TCAGATGAGACAATTTCCTAGGGGTCGCACATACACCCATTTGGGTGAACCCATTGAAGAAGTCCTTAAAAAATGCATCCAACATGGGGTCATCACACTTCCGAAAATAAAACCATATGACCCAGGATAATTCAAACCAGCATGGTGGAATGACAATACACTTTGCGAATACCATCAAGCAAAAGGGCATACAACCTCTAACTGTCGACAATTGAAAAACATAATACAAGACGTTATCAAAAATTGCACCATCAAAGTAGGTGGATCGCAATTCACCTCCAACTCAGATCATACTATCCACAAGAATCCACTGCAGGACCATGGTTCTCATAATGCTTCCACTTCAGGTTCACAGAACCAAGCTAATTTTACCCAAGCCAAGTACGATTATTCTAGTGGACCAATTATAAATAATGTCAGAACTGATGATGAGTACATCAATACCATTACGGTCAAGAGAGCACCCGCGTGTAATGCTACTACACGAAGTGGCAAGATTACTATAGCTGGTCCACCTCCCCCTAGACAAGCCAAAATCACTATACCAAGCCCATTTGCTAAATAATCACAACCTGCTTCATCGGCTAAACAACCAAAACCTGTCTCAACCCCACAATAGTGGAAACCCAAAAGTCAGTTCAACCTCATTGACCAACTAGGAAAGACTCCCACACAAATATCTATCCTTGAGCTGCTTCGTATCTCTCCTGCGCACAAAGAAATCCTAGACAAAACTCTCCTAGAGTCGTCGGTCCCCAAGGACATCGATGTCAATCAATTTGAAACTATGGTGGGATATCTCACCATGCCGCACCACGTCACCTTTTTGGATCAAGACTACTAATCAAATAAAACCAACCACAATGATGCATTACACATAAACTTTTATCCACAAGCACAAAGTTAGATGGGTTTTAGTAGATGGCGGAGTAGGGTTGAACATATGCTCCCTCAAACTGGTTAAGGCTCTTGGGTTCTCTGATGCGTTTGTAGACCCAACAAAAATTATAGTGATCAAAGCAGACGATAACAAGGAACGCTCTACATGGGGTGTTATCTCTCTCCCTATCAGAGTGGGACCAGTCATTCTAGACACAACCTGCCAGTTCCTAGATTTGGAACTACCATATAACATCTTACTTGGCCGTCCATGGATTCACGCTTTAAAAGTCGTTCCATCTACATACCACCAATGCCTCAAGTTTCCATTTGACGGCACAGAAGTAACCATATACAGAGACCCCGACCCTTTCCAATATTGTACCAACTTAAGGGGTATCTCCAAAAACTGAGCACCTATTAACCGGGAAGCACCTGGCTCCTCGTCATCCAAGTATATCGACCCTTCCACACTCACATCATCTTCCACATCCACTCCATCCACGTCTTCCACCATACCACCACCTTGCACCAGCCCTAAGACTGAATCAACTGTCAAAATCCAGGACCTCAGTTGCGGAGAGTTCAAACTAAATACAGCATACAGCATAACTACAATACCCACTTCTCCAAAGATATATGGTCGGCCATGTTTCAGAATGGAACCTCAAGAAACTTTCAAAGTTCCACCGAATATAGTCTTTATCAAGTGGGGAGACATGAGTGATGAAGACCTTGCTGACATCACATGATGGATCTATAAGGATACAGTTGCATTACCTCCATTGCCAGTTCAAAGATATGGCAAAGGTTACAACATTATGAAGGCTAAAGGCTACGATGGTACTAGTGGCCTTGGAAAAAATAAAAATGGTCGAAGGGAACCCATAGAAACTTTTCAAACTCTGAAGTATCTTGGATTAGGGTTTGTGTCACCTGACAATGACGATCGATGTACCTCAGGACTTTCAAATGAGTGAGTACATGCTTCTAACAGTGTTGAGACTACTAGGGAAACCCTTACCGAAATAGACTCCCATGAGTGGGAATTTAGCTAAGAACGATCCTTAAGTGACTGTTGCCTTGATGATTTGTTTGTCAAACCAGGGGAACTGACCTCTGAACAATGATTTTGGCAAACATTCAAAATTGAATAGACACCTACCACTTCCCATGACACACAACAACCATCATCTGAACCCCATCCATCCAATCCATCTGAAGTGTCAGACGACATTGATAACTAGGGCTCTAAAACCTTCACTCCTTATTACGACAACAAATATGACACTAGTGAAGGAGAATATTGGATAGAGTTCGATATCGAGTGGGGTGATGATAACCTCATTTACAACATCACCGAATCCATCTACATGTTGTCCGCATCCTCACCCCAATTCACTAGCCTTGATGATGGCATTTCTTTAGTTTACCCTGAACTAGTCGATTGGGACCAACAAGGATCGCCAGTTTTGGATACATTTCAGAATGATGAGGCAATTGCCAAATTCATGGGATTACGAGAAGGCATACCTAGTGGGGACCACAAATCAAGATTTACCATTGATTTAGACTACACTGCATACTTCGGCGAGACTGTCTAGTCCTCTAGTCGCAAAAGTAAAAATAAAGTAAAAAATGAAATGTCTAGTTGAAAATCGAAAGGCACCTCTTGACGATAAAATAGTAAAAATAAAGGACAAATCTACAGGTGAAAACCTCTCTAAGGTGCCCAAAGATGGAGGACTGGACTTTCTCCCCATGCAATAGGAGAAATCGGCCATGCTTATTGAGGACACAATAGAGGATAACATTTCAACTACAGAAGACCCCAAGATGGTCCTATTTGCCGCATCATTGACTAATGAAGAGAAACCAGAATTTCATAAATTCTTTGCAGAATAGAAAATCAGTTTTGCATGGTCCTACACTGACATGCAAGGATTAGACCCCAAACTGGTTCTGCATCATCTGCCACTATTACCCAATGCTAAACCAGTCAAGCAGAAGTTGCACAAAATGCACCCTCAAGTTGCCCTATTGGTCAAGGCCAAGTTAAAGAAATTACTGGATGTTGGATTTATAAGGTCTATAGATTATGCTGAATGGATTTCCAATCTAGTGCCGGTGACAAAGCCAAATGGGCTGATTCGAGTATGTACAGACTTTCGAGACCTAAATAAAGCATGTCCAAAGGATGACTTTCCTTTGCCCAACATTGACATCATAGTTGACCTAACTGCAGGAGATGAGATGCTATCCCTCATGGATGGTTTCTCTGGCTATAATCAAATCCGCATTGCTCCCGAGGATCAGCACAAAACAACATTTACTTGCCCATGGGGCACATACTATTGGAACGTCATGCCCTTCGGTCTCAAAAATGCAGGTGCCACATATCAAAGGGCTATGACCACGATCTTCCATGACATGATGCACAAAATAATGGAGGATTATGTAGATGACCTATTGGCCAAATCAACAATAAGGAAAGATCATTTGAAGGTACTCGACATAATTTTCAAGAGACTTGAAGAGAACCAAGTTTGGCTAAACCCTAAGAAGTGTGTTTTTGGGGTCACGTCAGGTAAACTATTCGGGTACATAGTTTCCAGAAGAGGCATAGAGGTTGATCTAGCAAAGATAAAAGCAATCATAGACATGCCTCCACCCAGAGGTATCAGTGAACTTAGAACTCTGCAAGGCAGAGTACAATCTATTCGTCATTTCATAGCCCAATTGGCAGATAAGTGCCACCCATTCTAGTACCTGTTGCGCAAAGGTGTTCCCTTTGTATGGACGGATAAATGTCAAAGGCCTTCCAGCAAATAAAAGATTACCTGCTGTCAACACCAGTCCTCATGCCTCCTATTCATGGAAAGTCGTTAATCCTATACATCTCGACTACTAGTTCAGCACTGGGGGCATTGCTAGCCCAAAATGATCATGAAGGAAAAGAAAGAGCAATCTATTACATCAGCTGTACACTGATAGGCTATGAGTTGAACTACACATACATTGAACGTGCATGCCTCGTTGTTGTCTTTGTATCCCAAAAACTAAGACACTATATGCTCAGTCACTAGACACAGCTCGTCACCAAGATTGATCCATTGAAATATCTACTAAGTCGAGCAGCACTAACAGGTTGGTTAGCAAAATGGGTCATGATACTAAGCCAGTATGACATACAATATGTTGAGCGTAAGGCAATAAAAGGACAAGTAATAGCAGATCAACTGGTAGATGCCCGATTCAAGTCACTCATCCGGTAGTAATTGATTTTTCCGATGAGTCCATTTTTCATGCAGAACCGGCAACACCATGGAAGCTATATTTTGATGGGTCTCATACTGGTCATGGCTCAAGTGCTGGAATCTTGTTTATCACACCACAGGGGGATTCAATTCCTAAGTCATTCAGGATCGCTTTCCCTTGTACAAATAACATTGCTGAATATGAAGCACTAGTCACAGGTCTCAAGTTGGTAATCAAATGGAAAATTCAGACATTGCTTGTATTGGGGTATTCCCAACTAGTAATCAACCAAGTGAATGATGACTATGAAACAAAGGATGAGAAGTTGCTTCCCTACAAGAGAATGGTGGACAGTTTCCTGACATACTTCCAATTGATTTCTTTTGAACAAATCCCCAGGGTACAGAATAAGGCAGCTGATGCAATGGCTACTATTAGTTCTCTCTTGGACATCCCTAAAAATGTGTCACAATTTGAGTTCTTGGTAGAACAGCTTTTGATACCGGCATATGATATCCCAGAGTCAAAAATGGTTTGTGAACTTGTTGGTCCCAACTCTCCTTGGTATCAAGACATTTACGACTACCTAAAATCTTAAACCCTTCCACTAAACCTGTCAAATAACCAAAGGAAGTCCTTCATTAGAAAATTTGCAAGATATGCCATTGTCAGTGACACCCTGTACCATCGTAGTTTCGACGACCCCCTCCTTAGATGTCTTAACACCGACGAAGCATGTACGACCTTAGGAGAAGTTCATGATGGTATATGCGGATCTCATTCGAGTGGTCCTACGCTAGCCAAGAAACTAACGAGACTTGGGTATTATTGGCCGACAATGGAAAAGGATGGAATTGAATGTCAGGACTTGTCGCAAATGTCAAATACACAGTGACTTGGTCCATGCTCCAGCACAAGAACTCCGGCCGATCACTTCTCCTTGGCCCTTCGCTCAATGGGGACTCGACCTCATGGGTAAGATTCATCCAACCTCATCCAACGGCCATAAATTCATTATTACCGCCACTAAGTATTTCACAAAGTGGATTGAAGCCATCCCATTGACATACATTATTGGCAAACAAATATCAAAGTTCATCCTTAACTACATCATTTTCTGGTATGGCCTTCCACAGTCCATCATCACTGACAATGGACGTCCGTTCAAAAACCAAGACGTACGTGAGTTATGTGAGCGATTCCATATCCAACACCACTTTTCATCTCCATACTACCTACAAGGAAATGGCCAAGCTGAGGCATCCAATAAAACCATTGTCAAAATCCTAAAAAAGACTGTCAATGACGCTGGCCGTGACTGGCACATACAACTTAACCCTGCTTTGTGGGCTTACCGAACTAGCATTCGTACACCTACAGGAGCTACCCCATTTGCCCTAGTCTTTGGCGCTAAAGCCATCTTACCCATTGAGGTTGAAATTCCTTCACTACGAGTCTCCTTGAAGGGTTTAACTAATGAAGAGGAGTACTGACAACCACGCTTGCACAAGCTAGAAATGCTGGAAGAAAGAAGAAAAAACTCACTGAATCATCTCCAAGCATACCAGAACCACCTTTGTCACAGCTATAATAAAAAGGTGATGGTCAGAAAGTTTGACATTGGTGACCTAGTTCTCATGCAGAACCCCAACAATCATCCACAATGCCCACAACATCCACAACACTACCCCAATCGGATGGAACCACTCTTGGCTCCTCAACAATATGGGAAAATTATTCCAATCCTCTTTTTACCACGATAGTAAATACCATGGGGGCATCATCAAGTCACCACAATCCCCCCTTGACAACTACATCTACTACCATGAACACAACTTCGACAAATCTGTTCAGTAGTATTTCACAAAATCCTTTTATCATTTTGCTTTCAATTTAATTGATCTAATCTAATCCTTAGAATTTACCCTCATTTACAAAATCAAAGATTCTTGAAATTAAGAATCCCATCCATAACAAATATACATGTATTTAATTGGAGTTTTTAGGAAAAATAATTTTAAAAAACTTCACTAGGATTCAAACAAGTATTGAAAGCATATATATTAGTTTACATGCAAGCAAAAAAAGTGAGAGATGATGCTATAATTGGATTTGAAATTTCAAATGAAATAAAAGACTTTTGAACTTAGGAATTCCATGGAACAAATATACATATAATTGGACTTTAGGAAAAATGATTTTTAAAAACTTCACTAGGTTTCAAACAAGTATTGAAAGCATATATATGAGTTTACATGCAAGAAAAAAGAGTGAGAGATGATGCTATAAGTGGAGTTGAAATTTTAAATTAAATAAAATATTCTTGAACTTAAGAATTCCATGGAACAAATATACATATAATTGGACTTTAGGCAAAAAGATTTTAAAAAACTTCACTAGGTTTCAAACAATTTGAAAGCATATATATGAGTTTACATGCAATTAAAAAAATTGAGAGATGATGCTATAATTGGAGTTGAAATTTCAAAAAAAACAAAGATTCTTGAACTTAAGAATTCCATGGAACAAATATATATATATAATTGGACTTTAAGAAAAACGATTTTAAAAAATTTCACTAGGTTTCAAACAAGTATTGAAAGCATATATATGAGTTTACATGCAAGCAAAAAAAGTGAGAGATGACGCTATAATTGGAGTTGAAATTTCAAATGAAATAAAATAGTCTTGAACTTAAAAATTCCATGGAACAAATATACATATAATTGGACTTTAAGCAAAATGATTTCAAAAAACTTCACTAGGTTTCAAACAAGTATTGAAAGCATATATATGAGTTTACATGCAAGCAAAAAAAGTGAGAGATGATGCTATAATTGGGGTTGAAATTTCAAATGAAATCAAAGACTCTTGAACTTAATAATTCCATGGAACAAATATACATATAATTCAACTTTAAGCAAAATTATTAAATTAAAAAACTTCACTAGGTTTCAAACAAGTATTGAAAGCATATATATGAGTTTACATGCAAGCAAAAAAAGTGATAGATGATGCTATAATTGGAGTTGAAATTTCAAATGAAATAAAATATTCTTGAACTTAATAATTCCATGGAACAAATATACATATAATTGTAATTTCGGCAAAATGATTTTAAAAAACTTCACTAGGATTCAAACAAGTATTGAAAGCATATATATGAGTTTACATGCAAGAAAAAAAAGTGAGAGATGATGCTATAAGTGGAGTTGAAATTTAAAATGAAATCAAAGATTCTTGAACTTAAGAATTCCATGGAACAAATATACATATAATTGGACTTTTAAAAAAATGATTTAAAATACTTCACTAGATTTCAAACAAGTATTGAAAGCATATATATGAGTTTACATGCAAGCAAAAAAAGTGAGAGATGATGCTATAATTGGAGTTGAAATTTAAAATGAAATCAAAGATTCTTGAACTTAGGAATTCCATGAAGAAATATACATATAATTAGACTTTAGGAAAAATTATTTTAAAAAACTTCACTAAGTTCACAAATGCAATTGAAAATAGATGATAAGGAATTTAGGAAAAATGAGTTTAAAAAACTTATTGCATGAGTTTACATGCAAGCAAAAAAAGTGAGAGATGATGAGCTATAAATGGAGTTGAACTTT
>VDFB02353409.1:0-14418 GCA_007258455.2 Sequoia sempervirens
TTTTCTAATTTAATATTAATAAAAAGATAATATTTAATTATCCTCATCGATATTAATTTTAAATAATTATTTACATTTTTAATTAACTAATTCACTTTTAAATTTACAAGATATTTTAATTTAATATTTTACCAACTCATAATTAAATCAAATAACAATGCACCATAAATTAATTATCTTATAACATAAGATTAATTAATTAAACACTAACCATAAATTAAATAAGAACTCAACAATTAACTACACAACGACAAGGACAAAACTTTAGTCATGACACAACGACTCACAACAGACGACGAACTTGGGATGGGGATACTTCCAAATCTACTCCTTTTTCAACATTTACCCGTTGGGTAAATTTTAATGCTCGCCTGTCCTGCCGAAGCAGGTGGAATCGAGACTTATTCCTGCAATCCTGCATACCAATAAACGTCAAGTAACACATGTTTATATATATAATCAAACATCCTATCATGAGAAGGAATTGCAGTGTAGCAGGACACTCATAAACGAGTGGTGCTACACTGTCCTCTCACCTAAGCTATGCTAACAATTACAATATCAATGATGAAATAACATTCTAAACAAACTATCATAAGATAACATGATTACTTATCAACTGCATCATAATTTAATTCTGAAAATCAACAAACATCATCAACCACAATGCCATATGAAATAATCATGTCCTCAAGTGTTTAAGCATAATCACCAACTGTCTACTAATCAAACCACCAAACCAAGCAATAATAGCATCATCACAGTATCAAACCAATGCATAGAAAATAATAAGTCTAAGCGATTGCCAGGTGTTACATATAATCCTAATTCTAATTCTAAATGTTACCATAATTCTAACTCTATTCATAATTCTAATTCAAATACTAACCTTAATTCTAATGGAAACCCTAATTCTAACTTTACTATAAAGTGAACACTACACGTAACCCCAATTAAAACCTAATTATAGTTGAACAATTACCCTAACTTTAACATTATCCCTAACTCTAACCTTAACTGAACTCTAACACTAATCCTAATTGAGTCATAACACTAACCTCAACCCTAACCATAACCCTTATCCAAAGCTATATCTTATAACTCTAAGCTTAACCCTAATCCTACTTGAACCTACCATAACCCTAACCATAATTAAACCCTAATCAAGAACCCCAAACCTAACATAACCTTAACCCTATTTGGACTCTAATCCTAATTGAACCCTATCCCTAATTGTAACCTTGATCTAACCCAAGTCAATGTAATACTAACTCCAAGTTTTATCTTATAATTCTAATTGAACCTTAACCCTAATTAAAACCCAATCATAATCATAGCCTAATTTTAAATAATAATAATTACATAGATAATAATAATGTTATATAAATTATTTTTAAATTATATGATAAGTGTAGATGTACTTTTTAATTACACCATTTTTTAAAGATAGATATGCTAGTTTTAAATATATATGTTTTTAAATTTAGTTTTATGTGTAATAGTACATTTATTATATATTTTTTATATTCAAATTTGTAATTTTTTTAAAATTGATTTTAGATATACAATTATTATGAAAAAGCCTTTATATTAGATTACATATTTAAATTGTTATATTTTTGTATAATAAAATCTTTAATAAAGCCTTAAATTTATAATATTACTTTATGGATATATATTGATTTTGAATAAAATAGAATCTTTTTGAATATCTTCAAATTATAAAAAAAAAAAAGGATTTTTTGCGTAATAGTAAATTTAAAATATTTTTGTATTTAATTAGATAATGTTAATTTTAAATACATTAATTTAGAATTTGTAAAAAGAATAATTATTTTCAGTCTTTTATAATTTTGTTTCTATTCTATTATTAAAATATTTTTACAATGGCGTAAAATATATGTTTAATAAATTTGCTTTAATTATATATATGTTTGAAGGGAAAAATGGGTTTGAGAGGGACTTGAAACCTAAAGTTTACAAAACTAGCGCTTGCACTTCAACAAGGTGCAATGGTTGCACCGATAGAAGGATATACTTTGGTAATATATTGAAGGAGAGGGGAAAAAATCGCAAGAAAATGTAAATTGTTTTTTAATTTGTGTGATCTTTCCTATTTATTCCAAGTTGTCTCCTCACAGTATGGAGGAGATCAGACCAAAGAAATGCCCATTTTTAACAACACCACTTCATAGCTGTTTAATCTTAAACTAAACACAACATATCATCTAATTTTAAGAGAGATTAATAAAAGATCAACCACTATTTATTCTAGATTACCCTTAATGGTAAGAATACGATAAGGATATAGTGATAACATACACATAACATATTACTGCATAGAAACTTTAAGTTTTAATCCAATAAAATATAATTAACCCTGGATTTCTCCTCTTTTCATTATCTATTTTGATAATCCTCTGTCCCCCTCCAGAATGGCATTCCATGGTGTGCCTTTATGCCCCTCTTATAAAAATCTAGATCCAAGGCTAACCAAGGAAGAAGGCTATCCACGACTTTGTGTGCCCTTCGCCATAGCCACTATACATAAATTTCCAAAACTCTGCCAATAAATTTGTCAAAATTTTGGGAAAAGCTCGACAATTGCTTCTTCAATGATCCCCCATTCTTTATGCTTGTTGGGCGCCATAACTGATTCACGAGCTCAAATGGGTATCCATAACCTGCTCAAAATCTCTCGTTTGATGCATGCAAGGAGAATCAAGGCAATTGTTTTGGACTCTGGACTTACTCATGCTAATCTGCTTGCCCTTCCAACTCATTTCACCTAGGTCGACCATATTTGTACATGATTTATAATTGCTTTTCCCAAATCCTTTGCAAGGCTGCTCAAACTTCAAATTAGCCTAGAGATAGAAATTGCATTGACTCTTTGTCAATATTCATTCTAAATCACTGCTTAATCCCAATTATTGTTTTAAAATGTATCTTTTACAATTACCATCATAGATTAAATCCAGGTATATTGCCTGCACAATGATGAGACAACAGAACCATAGATTCTATTGGCAACATCACAGAAAAGACCTCCATGTATCATTATGGAGAAAACCATTTTCAAATAGCTACAATAGTTCACATGTAGACATATGATTTCTACAGTCCACCATCATAGATTAAATATAGATATATTTCCTGAACAACAATGAGACATCGAAACCATAGATCTGCTATTGGCAATATCACAAGAAAGACCTCCATGTATCATTATGCTTGAAACCATTTTTAAATAGTGACAATAGTTCACATGTAGAATATGATTTCCATAGTCCATAATGATGGACCATGAAACTTTTGGATTTGACTGATTTTTTTTCTCAATATTTTGGATCAAACTTCATAATCCATCATCAGAAGAGAAGGACAAGAAAAGAGAATTTAAAAGTTTATCCATGAAAAAATTAACATTTTATCATTGAAAATATGAATAAAAATTGATGATTCTCTAATTTTAAAATAAAAAACACCTGAGAAAAAAAGGATATTTGGTGAAAGGATTCACAACTTGCACATAAAATTATCCAGTTACAATCTATTTTCTTAACATATTTTATTCGAAAACAGAGTCATTGAAACATAATATTAAAAGAGTATAATCTATATTACCGTTGTCCAGACAACTATTTTGGAAGCTACAAAAGTGGCGGACATATTAAGTGTAAACTGAGACTGTGTTGCATCTCCGAACATCATATAGCCCATGCATGACAGCAGCGGCCACGTACATAGTTGTGCATATTAGAAAGCTGCAAACTCATCATTTAGCAACAACATTGGAAAGAAAAAAGCATATAATATTTGAGGATAAACAAAACAAATATACCAAAAATAGGGGTTGGATATGTGATCTAGGCACTTCAGATTCTAGTCCACAACTAAACAACTATTTAGGAAAACATACTGAAACAGGAAATTATAAATCAAGTTCATCTAGATACCTTGTAGTGAGAACAAGAGTGAATTGTGAGCGATTTTTCATTGATGTGTAGATATTTGGGTAAACAGCATGGCCAAAATAGCAATATCCATATAGACCAATTGCTATTGGAAAATTGGTGACATTCAAGAGAGTTCCTTTATGGTGAATCCCAATTTCGTCCACTATTCCAAGCCAAAATAAACAAATTACTACCAATAATGAAGCTATCACTCCACCGGTTGCATCACCAAATCAAATCAAATCATTAGGTGATTACCATATTAGAGGCATTAAATAGAATGTCATTAATTACTGTAAATAGACTAATATAATGTAGCAGAAATATAAGATACAATGCTTAAATCTCGAAGCCAAATAGTAAGAAGAACAAAAAGTGCGGCGATCATTGCAAACGACTAGTGGGAAGTAAGGCGGAATCCAAAAAAATCAAGGTGTGCATTTGGAAATAAACATGATAGATTGTCACTTTCAAGAATTATATATTCTACACAACAAGCCTGCATAATGCCCATGTGTTTATGTCAGATATATAATTTAGACAAACACTTCCAATAACAATTTAGAGAAGATGAGTTTCTATGGCATACTCACATATAGTTCCACATACAAAATAATCTTGAAGACAAAATAGAAACAAAAGGGTTAGTCCCTAATCGGTAGTAATCGAATTTACAAGCTTATGGCTATGTACAGTCTAAATGTCTCTGCCACACCTTTGAGCATACCCATTAGATGGTAATGTTTAAATTTGAGTTTTCTTTTTTTGTTTTGTCAGGTGAATTATTTAGAAAAAAAAACTTACAGATACTACCACACAGCCTGCAGTCCCAAACGCAGCCTGGCCTATATTAGGATACATCTCAAGGCCTGGTGCACTTTCCAAACAATGGCGCAAGAGGACACCTGTGTAACAAGGCAATAAAGCAAACACAATTAGAACACACAATCCCAGCCATCCTCCTTTGATAGCATATGGAGTTGACAGGATCCCAACACCACAAAGCACATTCATTCCTGTAAACTTCCATTAATGTTAGATCACAACTATAGCTAGCTATAACAAAGAAGATTCTCACATCTTATATATGATAGTAAATCGCATGAAAACCTAATGGATCATAGCTATTCCAAAAGCTTGTTCAATAATCTATGGACTGTGAAAATCTTATGTTCATCAATGAAAACCTATCAGAATGTTTTAACTTTTCCTATTCAACCATATTTATACCAAAAAATGGTATGCAGCTTAACTTTTCCCTTGAATTTTCATGCCCTACATTTCTAATCCAGAATTACACTTAGTTGTCTAATCCACAATTACACTTTTATCTTGAGTTGTTTAGCTCTAAGTTCCAAGTTCTTGTATTATGATTATTACAAACTAGATTGACTTTAAAAATGGCACAAATTTTTATTTTTTGTAATTGTATCAGAACCAGCTTGGAAAAAACATGTCAAAATTACCAAACTTTTCACAGGTAAATTCCTAATAATCTAAATTTTTTAGATGCAACCCTATCAAGAAAATGGAGTAGGATATGCATACCATTGAGCAAGGCATGTCCAAAGGCACATTGGTGAGAAGTTGGGAGGTCATCATGTGTGGCTCTTTTGGAAGGGCCTTCCTTTGGATGCAAAGGAGGAAGTTGGGCTTCCTCTATTTTTGAATCCGCTTTTGTTGATGGCAATAAAGGCTGCGTAAACTCTAGAGTATTTCTCCATTTGAAGGATGATGTTAGATAAGAAGAGCCAATTCTACTTAAGGTTGGAGTGCCCAAAAATCCAATGGTGGGAGAAGTTAAACTGTTGTACATGTCCATCAACTGTCTACAAACAAAAGCATCAAAAATCATGTGAAACCCAACAGGAAAAATGACTAAAGATTAAAGCACACAAACTCAAAAATAAAATGAAAAAAAGCAGACAAATACCCACAGAAATAATGTAAGTGACCTTCAATTTTGAAATGGAAGAATACAAGATTAGTCTGGATATTCAAGTTTTGGAGAAAAAATCTCCTATGCATGACTCTGAAATAAATAAGCATTCTACCATTATGATACTAAATTTTTCTTTTATCAAAAGATCCAAGCCAAATAAGGATCATTCTAAGCACAATTGTGATTTAAACTGACATCATAGGCATTCTATATGCCCATATGAAGAGGAAAGGGAAAAAAGCTAATGTTTATATACTATTTATCGTCACCTGTAACTCTGGGGCCATGAGGAATTATATGAACCAGTCGTATGTTGTATAGGAGAATCTGGAGAAGAATCAGAGGAATCCGAATCATCTTAACATTTCTCCTTCACCTTCTCTTCATTCTCATCTTCCTCATCACTGTCTATGGAGAACCGGTGATCTTTAGAAGAGCGGCCATTGAATAATAATGAAAGGGTTTTAATTAAAATAATGCATGAAGGATAAAAATAGAAATTACCTTCTCCCTTCTGATGTTTCCTTGCTCTCCTCTTGTCATAACCGCCATTGCCATTTTATTCTAAAGAAGGCCACTTGAAAAAGCAATGGAAATAGGCAAATAGGAAATACACAGACACAAGCTACTTCAACTCGTAAGCAGGCCACAGACCATCCCACTGCAAGAAATTGTGCAGGAAAAGAATTGCATGCCTTGTGGAATTCTCAGTTCTCGGTCCTCTTTCTCTCTGCTACCCTCGGTATCTAACTTCTCACAAGCGAAATTTCCACAATGGCGGATTGGGTTGGTCATGGAATTCCACAACCATCAATTCAGCCTGTAATAAAATATTATATCCGGTGGTCTGTGTTTCTACTTACTGTCATATCCCAGCTAAGCAAGCCGAAAATTTCCCGTATGGATTGCCGAGTAAAAGGGTTATAGTTGGCAGCTCACAGTAGCTATGGAGTTCGCGGAGTCAGAAAACTTCCTTCTTGGCTATTGAGATTCTATCCCAACAAATGGGTCACCATGTCATATTAATGGCACAAGCACCCCCTTTCTCTACAGGAAGGTGTGAGGGATGGCCCCCATCAACTCCAATATTTATGAGAAATAGGATATGAGGACAGGGAGTACCTACCACAATCCGTGTTGTGAAAATTTACTTCGGCATCGAACCGATAGACAAATGGGTTTCCACCCATAATAGTCTATGTTCAATTATTAAATAAATTTTCTAGTTGGTATATTTTATAGTTTCATTTATGAGATGTCATTGTACATTTCATATTTCATGAATTGATTGTTTTTCATCATATAAATGTTGTTAATGAGGTGCAATTTCATATTTCATATTATCTGGAATTTACGTAAAACTTATTTCTTAGCATTTAGATTTGTCCTGCAAGATCAACTCACATCTCACATATACAAAGACTAGAATCTAGAAGATTCACTTAGACATGTAAGCTAAAACAATAAGAATGTAATCATAATAATAATGAAATACATAATCATTATTAATACTAAACCAAACCAATGTGCCAAAAATGTTAAGGCAACCCGACCATATTCTATGTATAAGATTGAACTCCCAAAAATAGAGTCACAAATTAACACATTTATCACCATTGAACATTATTCTTAGTTGAGTGTTCTTCCCTTTGCATGACATAAATAAAGAGAGATACATTATACACTACCTCTTCTTTTTTTATAGCCAAGGTAACATAGTTGGAAAATATGGATTATGTTCATTTTATTTTAAGTTTACTTAGAGGTGCTATTTCATGACCTATCTTTTGAGTTTTAGGTGTATACATTAATTTTACATTTTATTTCTCTATGTTTCAATACAATCCTTAGGAAAAGATAAAGCATAATATTCTTTTGAAATCGACAAAGCTCAAATTTAACAATTATTTATTCAAAAATAATCAAAACAAAAATGACTTAGTAATGGCTATATAAAGCTTTCCAACAAACTAACGACTGATAACCACCTAACAACTAACAACTAATCTTAATTTTATTCAATTAACTTACATTAAACAATACTCTCTAGCACCACCCCTTCAATTGAAAAATATCATTTGATGTTAGTTTCTATGATAATATATCCTTACACTAAATCTCCCACACGATTATTACACTATTGCTCCACTTGAAATGAAATTAGCACTCTCTTATAATTGTATAAAATTATAATTGAATGTTTGATTTTAAATCTTGCAAGTGTTATTACTCATGTAAAACACATGAATATGAAACATAAACAAACTCATATGAAAACATGATATATTTCTAACATGATGCTTGACTAAAATAATGCTGCTATAATTCTATAAATTGCACTCTTCACTATTTTTAAGATGCTTAAGTATGATCTCAATTACCTTGAAATTTCTCTTCGAATTTAAGTGGTGAAAAAGAATTGTATTTATATGCATTTCTTTAATTTTATGTAAATTAGTTACAAACAACCGAAAAATGATTTTAGATTTCTAAATGTTAAAATGTAGATATCAAAATATTTGAATCAAGGTCAAAATAGGCTAGAGAGAGGCCCTACCACCCTAGTCCATATGTATTTTGGGACCTTAAGAATTGGTAAATAAATATTAAATTTGTATTCCCAATACAACTATTGATTTTCTCAAGATTATTACAAAATAAATAGATTAAATAAATAATTAGTTCAAAGTACAGAAGAGGGAGCTAAACCTAGTGTGAAATTATCAAGGGTGACAATTGATGACCTTAAAAATTGTACAATAAGATACTTTACTACTTTCAAAGAGATAATTGTTAGATTTAGGATAAAAATTTCTTTATTTTATCTATTATTACATAAAATCATAAGAAAAAATTACGTTATTTTGTTGTTTTGATATTTCTTTAGAAAGTCATATTTTTTTAACTCAATTCTTTTGTACATGGGGTCATTCCTTTTAGAAAAAAATATGAAAAATTACTAAATATTTGCAAGAATCAAGCAACAAGAGCATGAATATCAATAGGAGCCCCCTTCTCATGGTTTTAGGGAATATCATGGCCTATAAATGCATAAAAAGAAACTCTAAATTCAAGAAAAAATGAATCCTGCAATGGTCTTTCTAAGGTGTTAGTCATGGTCACAACCTAGAATAGTCCTTAAGAGGGTAATAATCAAAAACTGCTCATGAGTGGTCTACATCCTTCCTATGGGTTGGTGGGCATACTTCATGTTAGAGGTCTCAAAAATTTTCTATATCTATGAGGATGGGGTACTTTGTTGTTATTTTCAACTCTAGAGAAGATCAAGATAAAGCCCTCAAAGAAAAATATTTGGTTTCCAATGAGAAAGGATTATACTTTCAAACCTAGATCTACCACTATAAAAACTCACCATGTAAACTAGAGGACAATGCAGCACTACGGAAGCACAACTAATTTTTTTCCTTAAAAAGAGTAACAATAACAAGTAAAGTAATATACTCTAAACACATACATCCTCTGGGCCATGCAACGCGTCTACATGTGAATCCAAAAAATTACAAAATTAATCTAACCATAGCATATGAAATTAACTCATGATAAACAACATACATCAAAGCTTTAACCCATTGCATAATATACAAAGTACAATAATGAATTCTTCCAAAGATTACATTAAGTCCATATACCATTACAAAGCTCATCTCCAAGATCAGGGAGATCATACAAAATGTTACAATTACAAAATACATGAATCCTCCTCAATTACCAATCAGGATTATAAATACATAGTGTCCCATAGATACAATGAACATAAGAGAAGTAACATATCCATAGATACACACAAGCTCCCCGAACTGGAAGATCCCACCATCATGAACAAGCAAAGAAATCCCAACAATGTAAGGTGCACGACCCACCCAGCCATGTGGTACCCGTAGGGCCAACCCCCATGCTAGGAGATAGTAAAAGGAAACCAAGACAAACCTACTACCTCTAGACACAAGAAACATACAAAACAACACTGTACTAGTAAACACATAACATAAGGTTACATTGCATCTAGAACCACTGAATCAAGTACATCCACTGTACAATACAAATTGACTGTTGTCATAGGAGTGTCATCACAAATTTTTCATTGGTTATCCTTAAGAGATCTTCCTAGGTCCTGACCCCCATCTTGTGTTATCCTGGTAACCTCTCACGAACTTCAGCCCCACATGCATACCATTGTGGAATCGATTATCTTTTAAGAAGACAACATAACGATCTTGCCATTCCAGGCCTTCCCAACTCATCTCAAGTCTAATACAAGCCCTTGATCCAATCATTGAGGCTAAATTATAAATTTAAATGTATTAAGCTACATTTTCCCCTAATATAGGATATTTAATTTCCACTGATTAAATTGAATCTCATACGAGTTATTGTAAATATTAAAAAAAAACACAGAAATAGAATTAAACAAAAAAGTGAAGAAAAAAATATGCGATACAAGTTTATAGTGGTTTGGCAATAGCCTACATCCACTCTCAAGTAGAGAATCACTGTATTAATCACCAAATCACCAATTCATTGTACAATACATGATTAGCCACACATATGTATACAAAGCTCTTTTAATATGAAGAGATGGGACAATACAAATGGTCATGTGACCATTGGGCTTCACATCCTAACAATCTCCCTTGTGAAGTCCAACTGGAAAAATCATGCACAGTCATCCCCTGTATTTCACTTTGAACTGACATTGCAACCAAGCTTGAAGTTTTTGACTTCGTCAAATATTGTTCATAGAAACTTTGGATGAGTGGTCTCCATAGCACGTCACATTGAACAATTCTTAACACAATGCTGAAAATATGCAACACTAAATCAATAAGCTCAACGCCCTTAGTATAGTGCCCCTTGGTGCATTCTAGGCATTTCATTTGCCAAGAATTCCACAGATCAGGAGAGGACTCAAAATTGTTCTCAATCGATACTCTAGTGGCAAGATGAATCATCTGATTGGGAGTGATAATGTGTGGAATAGGCGTCAAAGTTGCTTTAATCACCTTAGCGAGCATGGTCCTCCTTTCCTTCCAAGACCTACTAATTTCCTCAAAAACCTCCTTTGTCTCAGTTGAAGGAAGTTTTTTTATAACAATGTCAGCATCCAAGACAACCTCTTTTAAATTTGTGACAACCTCAAGTGGGCAGAGTGGCATCTCAATCATGTTTAGACAAAACCTATCCTTCAGTATCTCGTCAGCATACAAAACACAACCACTAAGCCTGGCTTCAACATATTTTAGGTATGCACAATGCCTAATGAGGCACCGAAGGACATCCTCCCGCAAGTTAATTACCTCAATCAAGTGCTCTGCTATGGCTTGATCTGCTCTCTGCCCAACCCTGCGCCATATCCTGACTTGCACTTTGTCACAAAAGCAACCATATGCATCATTCAAGAGGGCTGCAAACAAAATGCCCCATGCACCAACACCAACCCCAACAATCTTTAGCACATCACCAAAAGATTTTCCCAATAGAATTGGTAGAAGTGTGATCCTCCACTAAAATGTTTTCTTAATCCTTGAGCAAGATCCCCAATTGATTGGATAGCCTCCGCAGCCACAACTATGTTAACATCTTGACCACTGAGTGAAACAACGCCTCCAAATATGCTATCTAACAAGCACGAACCTCTGGGCCCTCCAAAACCCTCACCCACCATGCCAAATAGATTTTAATCCATCATATTTGTTCCAAACATTCTCATCAGCTTTTATGCTTGGGAAAGCCAGTTGTAAGGAGAACACGAGAAAAGTAAATTCCTCTGCATAGGAGGTGAATTTCTATGTAAAATTCAATTCTTCTTCATAAAATTTGAAACCTAGCAAGTAAGGTCGCCCTTGTTAGAGAAATGCAATAGGACAATACCTAGAAAGAGATAAATTTTATTTTCTGATTTATGAGAGAAACTATAGATTCGGCCTTGATATCAGCAACTCCAGAAATTGATATGAAATGCAAAAAACTGAGGTACAAAAGAAAAAATCAAGATACAATGCAAACCTCACTACAAAATCCTCTGAACAACAAACAAACTTCTCCACTAGATGTTATCTCTCAAGCATGAAGTTGAGCCAAGGCTAGGATTCCTTCATTCCTCGAAGCAATTCCAGCACCATTCGGCAACATAACAATATTCAAGTCATAAGATGTGAAAATGAAGACCCAAGGCTTCCTTTTATAATTTTGAGAAAACCCTCCAGAAACTTGTAGAAGAGAAACCCTAATTTTCAAATTTGAAATCAACCCTTTTCCCTCGAAGAGACGGCGTCACTTTTTCAAGGCTTCTTTTTGACTTTTTAATTTAAATCATCCTCTCCACAAAGTTGGCGTCCACTTTTGACCAAGATATTTTGAACTTTAGAAATATTAAATCACCTCACTGAGGCATCCACCCATGAAGACCACCTTTTAAAACAACTTGAAATGATGAGGTTAGGCCACGGGGGGGTCAACATTAAAATATAACATTATTTACATTAATTGAACTTATCTCTCCAAAATGCATCCCAAGGCCAAAACTAAACAAACCAACTGAACTGGCTGAAGAAGGGAGCCAACTGCACTGAGAACTACAAGACCACTGCCAGAAATAAAATTGACTAAAAATAGTAAATTCCCGAAAGTGCTCTCAAAATGCAAAGAAAACCACACCATTGTGAAGCTCTCTGAAAACCCAGATAGAAACCGTAATTAAATCTCCAAGCCTCGAGCAACAACAACCACCAAAACAAGAATCCCTAATTTCAACCTTTGAGTAGCCTACGGGTCTTCAAAATAGGCCAACGGTCAACTGAGTTCATCACGGTTGAGAAGAGGACATTACAGTCCGCACTCCCCAAGATTGCTTTCCCTCAAGCAATCGCAAGTCTGGATGCTACAAAATTTCCTCATTCTCCCAAGTTGCATCCTCCAAAGGAAAGTTCTTCCACTTCACCAAGTTTCCTCTGATTGTTCTCTTTCTCAAAGAACGCTCTCTGGAATCAAGAATCTCTTCTGGAATCAAAACTAACTGTCCTTCTTCATCCAAAGGTGGCAACTATGATGAAGCATCAACATTGTGTCTGAGTGCCTTCTTGAGGCGAGACACATGGAAGACATTGTGAAATCTACTATTCAATGGTAGCTCCAATTCATAAGCTACCTCTCCAACCTTTCTGACAACTTTGAATGGCTCATAGAAATGAGGTTTAAGCTTCTCAGCTCCACTCTTCTTGAGAGTAGACTATCTGTAAGGATGTCATCTAAGATAAACCATATCTCCAACCTCAAAAGATCGCTCAACATGCTGCTAATCAGCGTACATCTTCTGTTGATTCTATGCAATTTGAAGGTTGTTCTTCAAGGACTATAAGATATCTTGAATCTGCTATAACAAATCCTTGGCTTGAGGGGATTTTCTATCTTGAAACACCAAATCAGCAAAGCTAGGAGCCTCATATCCATAGAGGGCCATGAATGGAGACATCCTTATTGACATGTGAAAGGATGAATTGTAGCAATACTCTCCTAGGTGAAGCCATTTCACCCATGCCCTTTGCTGCTCTGAAACATAGTTTCTAAGATAGCCTTCCAACCATTTGTTCACTATTTCTATTTTACCATCCATTTGAGGGTGATAACTAGTGCTTGGAGTAAGCACCGCACTACTTATCCTAAAGACTTCTTGCCAAAAAGTGCTTAGGAACTTGCTGTCCCTATCACTCACAATGTTTTTCGGCAACCCATGCAATCTAAACACCTCATGAACAAACAAATCTGCAACTTGAGCTGCTGAAAATGAACTAGTGATGGAAAAGAAGTGAGAAAACTTTGTTAATTTTCCCACTATAACATATATATGATCTTTGCCTTGGAGCTTAGGCAACCCAGTGATGAAGTCCATTGATATGCTTTCCGATTTTTGATTGGGAATGGGAAGAGGTTACAAAAGACCAGCTGGTAGAGTATGCTCATTCTTGTTCATCTGACAAGTGGGACACTCTTGGATGTAGCGTTGAACTTCCCCTTTCAGCCCTTTCCAAGAAAATCTTTCCCAAATCTTCCTATATGTCTTGAAGAACCCCTAATGACCAGTAAGTGGAATGTCATGAAATGTCAACAAAATATTCTTTTTGAGCTTAGAGTCATCCACCAAAAAGATTCTACCCTTGTAGTGTATCAACCCTTCAACCACCTTGTACCTTTCATCATGAAAAGTACCTTCAATGATGCTAGTTGCAAACTAATTTTTGGCATAATTAGCAAGCAACATGTCCTTCCAATCAGCGGTAAGCTCACATAATGAGCTCAAATGAGGTCTCCTAGATAGAGCATCAACCACAATATTGTTTTTCCCTTTGACATATTCAATGTCAAAATTGTAAGCTTGAAGCTTACTCACCCACTTTGGTTGCCTCTTGTTCAAATCTTTCTGATGCATGAAGTGCTTGAGACTATTGTGATCAGTCTTGACCAAAAACTTGCTCCCCACCAAATACTATCTGAACTTAGCTA
>VDFB02353410.1:0-15106 GCA_007258455.2 Sequoia sempervirens
ACCTTTTAGGGTTTTTTAACTTAATATCTCTATATTATAATCTCATTATTTTAATATGAATTAACAATATTCTTAGAACATTCTTATAAAATTTATTAATTTTTTGTTGTAAAATTATTTTTTATTTTTCAAAATTTATATTATTATATTAGTTTTAGCTCTTACTTTTTTTATTAATAAAAAATCTAAATTAATGAAAAATTGTTAAATTTCTTTAATATTTTCAACATTATATTACACTTGGTTTTTCTAGTTTATTCATTATTGATATTTTCTTTCTATATTATATTTTCTCCTAAATTTCTTCTATTAAGAAAACATCTTAAAGTGATTAATAATTAATTTATTAATTAAATATCATACACTATTTCATAAAGGATTGTAACAAATTTATACATGTAAATGAAATGTATTTAATCCTTATATTTAAGGGAGTTGTATGGAATAAAACTAAATATCCATTACGATTAAAATGATAGTAAAGAAGGTAAGTTGTGAGGCATTTGTGGAAAGAAGGAGAGGGTAATTTTTTATATTGAATTACACTTTGTGGGTTTTTTAATAATAGTAAAATTGGAGTAAAATTGATTAAAAAAAAAGTCAAAATAATAGTTTACCATCAATTTACAAATATTAAATTTTATTTAAAAAGGATATTTTTAAAAGTTTTTAATTGGTTCAAAACCAACTTATTAATAACTAATTAACAAAACTATGGCATGAGTAAGAAATCCTTAAAAAAATAGTTTGTGTATGGTAGAAAGGTTCACCAAATATAAGCTAATTAAATAAATGTAATTAATTAAATACAAAACAACATATTATGTACAATAGTTGAGACTAATAAATCATATTATTGTACTAAATACTTTAATATAATATGAATAATATAATCTATAATATATTAGAAGAAATAATATGTTATATATAAATATATAAATATATACAATAATATTATATAAATAATATATAATATATAAAATATTATCATTTCTTATTTTATATATATTTATTATATTTATATATATTAATAAATAATATATAATAATTGATTTATTATTAATATCTATAAATAAAATTATTATATAAATATATTTCAAATATTTATCAATTATTTTAATTCAATAGATTAACTTAGATTTAATTTATATAATTTATTGTATTATTTAATTATCTTAGATATTTTTATATAAATAATTTATTTTAAAATAAAAAAATAATCTTTTAACATCTAAAACAAATCTATAGATAATTCATAATCCAGTGCTTTTACCAACCGATAAACCTTCTAATTTAACCACGCATTCGTCCATAAAATGTGAACAAAGGATCCGCGTTGAAAAATGTTGGAGAAAAAATACCTTAGTTAATAACAAACTCGGCATGGATAGTGGAAGCGCAGCCGTACAGTGCCCAGATGTGAGTACAGTGCCCAGATGTGAGTGACCTGTACGAAGCGTAGCCGTAACAGTGCCCAGCCGTGACAGTGACGTGCTAAACGGAAAACCGAAACGGAAAACCGAAACGGAAAATATATATTTTTGACTCACCGAAAAAGTCAGGGCTTAGTGTGTGAGACTTAAGCCCAGCCCACCCGAGCCCATCCGAAAGCACACTCTAAGGGTACACTCCCTTAGGTGGCCGGGCCCGTGGGTCCCATCAGCTGAGGTTTCCGTTTTCTATCATTTCCACATTTCCGTTTTTCACCAAATTCTGTCCCGTAGACATTCTGGCGCTTCCACTTTCATGTTAGTTGTTTTTCTCCCGTGGGCTTTACTTTTTAGTAGTTTGTTTTACTCCCACATTCCTAGGGGATTATATATGGATGGAATAAACTACTATGAATACCCGGCATGAAGGAAAATTTAATCACAGGATTTTAACAAGAAAACTCTTAATTAATCTCATCCTAAAATTGTGATTATTCATTATTCTTAAGAGATAGATTAGGTGTAAGGGTAGTTTAATTAGAACGAATAATTATGTTTATTAAAGTATGTAATAAAGCTTATATTATAATTTAAAATTTCAAATCATTAATTATAAATATTTAATAATAAATATATAATGAAGGATTAGTTATAACAATGTTAATAGAATTATTTTTAAATTATAAAATAAAATAGTTATAAACATAATCTATATTTATTTAAAAAATAATAGTAATTATAAAAATTTTAAGTAAATGAAAAAAATTAATATAACTATTAAGTAAATAAAAAATTTAATATTTTTTAAATAGTTCTAATTTTTTTAAACATTTAATTGTGTTTCAATTTTTTATATATGATCATGACATATAAACTAGTTTTTAAATAAATAACATGGAAACAATATGAAAAAACTAAAGCACATGCATAAATTTATTTTTGGACAATGTTTTGGTACATATGCATTTTGATAAATGTCATATTCAAATGTAAATTTAGACACATTTACATAGATTTTACCTCACTTTTATCTACATAAGATCTCACTTCATGTTCTCATACATTTGATCTATCCTTCTAATTATCCATAATAATATATGCATTGATTCTCAAACTTGATTTTTGTCATGATCTATTCCATTTATCTTATCTTAGGTCAAGTCCACAATCATGGGATGATCCGCATAAGAATAAACTCAACTTGCCTAAATTCAAATTGGCCTATTGCCTTTTTTGCCTTTCTCACCTAAAGTTGTGTGTGTGGGTGGGTGCTTATGGAAATTATTATGTATTGGTATAAAAAGATTTGTTTCCATTCATTTCAGGCAACACACACATTCAATTATCTCTCATTCTAGGAGGATTTATAAGGTCAATGAATAATAATGCATTTGGATTTTGTGCTTAAAAAGGAGTGACAAGTTTAATTTCTAACAAAATTATCTATTACAATTCATTAAATTAACATCCTTAATTGGCTTGACATAACAAAAATAATGATATTCCATCAATTTGGAGATTTTTTTCAAGAGATAAATGGTTAAAAAGGAAAATTAGAACAATATAACAATGTATATGAAAGAGAAGTTTTGAAACAAATTTGCAAAAGGTTTCTTAAATGTAAATATATATGATTTTTTTATTAATGAGTCCATTCTCTTGTTCGAATATAAAATTAAACAATTTTAAAATATGATTATAACGTGTATTATTTCATCATGCATTTATATATCTATTGAACATGTATTTTCATGTCCTCTTTTTATAAGTTCACTTTTTGTAACCTTTTTACATAGCTTATTTATATAAATCTAGTTTGGTGTTATCTCTTAAGTTTTCTATTATATTTTCAATACACTCAAAGTCATCAATATATACTTCTTTAATTAAAAATTTTCATCAAAACCATTTTTCCTCAATGCATGCATGGCTAAATTATTAAAATAAATTAAATCATGTACATTATTAAAGTATTCAATTTACAAATCACACAAGTTTTGCAAGTCAAACTATAATATTCTTTGTAATTGAAGGGATAAAAGTGTATATTATAGAACTTACACCTTTGTCTATACCATTTTTCACATACATCATAAATACTCAGTGATCCATTTAGTGGACAACACCCATTAGTAATCTACCATTATAAACCACCTCAATATTTTCCATTGCACAATCCAAATAAATTAGCCACCTTGGACTAGATTGTTTTGTGGGATACTATCTACCAAATTTAAATTCACCTTTTTCTTCCCCAAAAGTCAAACCTTTTACAAAATATTCATCAACATATTGGATCTCATGCCATATATTTCCAATTAATGACCATGGAAATGTATTTAAGGAAATTTCCTATGACACATGAATCCATCTACCAATGAATCAATCATAAAAGATAAAATCTAATTTGAAAAAATATTCAAAAGTTAATTCTTTATACTACACTAGTCCACTAGCATGTCATATTTTGCATTCACATACCTTATTTGGCATGTTTGTGATGCCTTATTTTATTTTGTGTGCTTGAATTTCATCAATGGTAGCCAAAGAATGATCTTAGAACAAGTACAACCATACTTCTAAGTACGACCAAAATCAAAATAAGTACAAAAGATAGAGGTAAGTAAGGTTTGAAGACTTACATCAATAAAGGACTAAGCCACAAAGTGACCTTCAACTCTAAGATTCAATTTCTTTATTGCACAAATATTTTACATTCATTGCTTTTTCTTCTCCAAATTCTTCTCTTTAATTCATTGAATGGATGCTCCATGATTTCATTCAATTGAAAAATATGATATGTCTTCATCTATGTGTTCAATTTCTTACTTTCACAAATTTTCCTCATTCATTCCCTTTTCTTTGTATTCTCAATTTCATGCTCTTCTGATGTTTTTCTTTGGTTGTTTCCTTATCATGATGTTTAAATCTAAATCAATCATGAATAATACATGGAGTTAGTTAAATCATTGTATGATAAAACATCGAACCACAACCAAACAAAAAGGTACCTATATTTATATTTATATTTGTATGTTTTGTCCATGTCTTAACATTGTCTCCTCTATCATGCGGCCTTTCTCTTTTTCTTTTAATTTTCTTATGATTATCCTAATTTAGGTACCTATATTACTGATTAGGGTGAAAATAGGATCCACCTTAATGTGTGGGAAAAAGAGATGGATCACTTAGTTTTCAAAGCCCCAATCAACTCAAATTATGCAAAATAAGATGCTAAAAACAACCAAAAATGCAACCTAACTATTATAGCAACTATGAGGGATGCTTTTAGAGCATAAAAAGTTGTGTACCTAGCCAAAAAGTTGATGTTTTTAGGCTATGGATTGATCATTCGCCTTTAGGATTGAATGGGTCCTTTTAGGGTTTTGGAAAACTGATTTTAGGATCCTATACCTTGATGTTTGCACTCTTGAAATCCCAATTATCAAGTTTTGGAAGCTTGTGGTTAATTCTGTAGAGCTCTTTTTGTGATCTTGCACTTTGAATGACAACTTTAGTAGCTTTGCAACTTTGACAACTTTGTTCCAAATCTTGCTCAACTTGATCTTCAACCTGTAAATCTGCAATCACACACTCAAGGGAAAGAAAACTTGTTGGTTTGTTAGTGAATGGGGGTTTTCCTCAATCAAACCCCTTGTAGGCAATTAAACCAATTGATGAAATAAGGAAATGAAGCATGGACATGAAATAATGTAAATGATGTCACCTTGGATTATGTCTTGTGAATCAAATTTACAACCAATCATGGAGTGTCCATGAAGAATGTAGATCTTGGATGTAGGATGATTCTTGTAAATGGATCCTCAATGCAACATTAACTTCTTAGCTCAACACACATGAATGCATTAAACCCTTTACATGATGATATGACTTTGAATTGTTGCAATAAACACTTGAAATCTACCTTGAAATGCTCTAATGCTTGATCTCTTGAATGCTTGAATTTTTGTTTGATTTTGTTAGCTCTTGTTAGGAGAAAAAATGTGAATTCACCCCTTATTTATACTAAATTAGGAGATTAGCCATGAAATTCAAAGAATTAAGGCTGACAACAGATCTGGAAAGAAAGATAATTAAATTCCTGCTAGAATGAAATTAAAAAATAATGGTCTCATTAAGGGAGGACCCATTCGCCACCAAAGGTGAAAGGGTCCTAGCAAAGTTTCTAGGACCAAGCTTCAGGGAGCTGAAAGAAGGCCAAGAACCCATTCCAGATAAACTGAGAAAGAGGGGTCCTATTAAGGGAGGACCCCTTCGCCATCAAGGGCGAATGGGTCTTGGCTCAACTTACTAGGACTAAATTTTTCCCACTAAAATAATTTGATATTTAATTTATGATTATCGGGAAAGATCTTCAGGAGGTGTCAAAATTAAGGCCTAAAAAGGGGGTTAATAACTCCACTTAACCACAATGAATTAGGAACACCTAGATAAATGCAAAAGTGCCTTAAAACACTTTACAACACTTAAACAAGGTATACATTATGCATATTTTTATTTAGAAAGGGGCCCATTAGGCTTAATTAAGCAAATAAGTCCTAGAAAAGTGTGAAAGTGTGTTACAACACTTCACAACACCCTTGCAAAGGACCATTTAAGACATGTTTTAGTTAAATAAAGGTCCTAGAATAGTATGAATGTGTACAACACATTACAACACCACTCCAAGACACCATTAGTTTAGATTTAATGTCAATTATCCAAAAAAACAAGGAAAAGGCTACTTTTTCCATTACTACAATTACTTATTGAATTACCAATCTCTAAAATATGCACATGTGTATTATCTCTTGTTTCATGTGCACCCTTACTTTCTTCTATATTATTTTCCCTCTCAAATTGTTCCCAAAACTGTTGCTCAAAATCCATATGGTCACCAAAATCAACATTTTACTTGTTGGGAGTGATGAAGTACCAATTCGACTTGTCAAAACCCTACTCAAATCCTCTTCCCTATTTTGTATAGCATTAAATATTCCTAGAGGGGAAAGTGAAAATTACCAAATTCAAACTTTCGCTATGAATGTAAGATTAACAATCTATAATATTTTCAACGTTACCTCTACATATGACATAACTAGTTTGGGAGTTTGAGGAAAACCATATATTTCATGATCATAATTATAATATATACAATAAAAGGAACCATTGACATATTACATTTGTAGATAATAGCCCATGCAATTCACAAATAAACATTAACTAAGGTCAATGGAATATGTCCAGAGAACATTAATACATAACACAAATTTTTATGCTAACAAATTTTAGGATTCTTAGATTGAGCTAAAAGTTCTATCCTAGCATTCAATTATGTAGGGGAACAAGTTGTCTCCATTTATTTTTTTACTTTACAATTACTCAAGATTATTTATTTATTTAGTCAAGAGTTATTTCTATTTATAATTATTTTTTTAATTGAAATAATTCTTATAAAAAAAAATAATAACAATCAATATTTGCTAATAATACCTTTAATTGATTAGTGTGAATTATAATTTCAACATATTATAACAAAAACTAATTAATAACACTCACTAAAATGATTTGTGAAAAAATAATTCTTAAATGAAAATATAACAATAACATACAAATATAAACAACTTTCAAAATATTATAATTCATAAAAGTATTCTATGGAAAAAATATTTCTATAGTCCATGTTAATGAACATGAATCATAAGCAAATTTATGATATTCAAATTTAATATCATTTTCTTTCTTTTTTATTTATTTATAAAAAAATATTTGAATTTTATTAAATTGAAAATGTTAAACAATAATGATTCTCCCCATTAGAACCACATACTTGTACCTCTAGAATCTAAATAAAATAATGGATATAAAGTGTCATACACAACTAAATATTTTAAAAAAATAAAAACTATCTAAAAACTATTTAATTATTTATTTAAGAACTGGTTTATATGTCATGATCATATATAAAAAATTGAAACACAATTAAATGTTTAAAAAAATTAAAACTAGTATGTAGATTTTTGGAAAAAACTCTGTGCAATTTTTGCATCATCAACGTTTCGAATCATACTCCATGATCCATCCTCTCTCTTCTGCTTAACATCCTGATGATGGATCATGGAGTATGATCCAAAATGTTGATGATGCAAAAATTGCACACTGTTTTTTCTAAAAATCTACATACTAATATCATGGACTGTGGAAACAAAATGTTACTAAAATTAAAACTACTTAAAAATTATTAAATTTTTTATTTACTTAAGAGTTATATTATATTTTTTCATTTACTTCAAAATTTTATAATTACTATTATTTTTTAAATAATTATAGATTATGTTTATAACTATTCTATTTTGTAATTTAAAAATAATTCCATTAACATTATTATAACTAATCCTTCATTATATATTTATTATTAAATATTTTAAATTAATTATTTAAAATTTAAAATTATAATATAAGCTTTATTACATACTTTAATAAAAAAGAAAGTAGTAAAACATAATTATTCGCTCTAATTAAGCTACCTTTATCTCGCAATTTTAAGATAAGCTTAAATAAGAGTTTTCTTGTTAAAATACTGTGCTTCAATTTTCCTTCATGCAAGGTATTCATAGTAGTTTATTCCATCATATAAATTTCCCCGGAATGTGGGAGTAAAACAACCTACCTACTATGGAAATGAAAACAACTAAGTGCAAGCACGTTTACTTGAAATTTAATCCTAATTTTAAAATGAAAATGTGGAAATGGAAACGCTACCGATGGGGACCCATCGTGCACCGGCCACCTAAGGAGGTAAATTAGAGTGTCACGATAAGCCCGCATGTTGTCGCTCTTAAATTATCTCTTGACCTCGCTGAAGGTGTGACAGGTAGTCTTCTTCCCTGTTTAGGTGATCTCACATATATTCAATTTTTAAATTTACGTAGCAATGGATTGAGAGGGATGATTCCCTCTTCCGTTTGTTTTCTCGCTCGCCTTACATACCTTGATCTTGGCTATAATGAGTTGTATGGAAGCATACCTTCCTGCCTGAGCAATCTTTCTTCGTTAACATACCTTGATCTTAGCGTAAATGAATTGAGTGGGGTGATTCCCTCTTCCATTTGTTTTCTCACCCGCCTTACATACCTTGATCTTGGCGATAATGAATTGAATGGAAGCATACCTTCCTGCATGAGCAATCTTTCTTCGTTAACATACCTTGATCTTGATCATAATGAATTGAGTGGGGTGATTTCGTCTTCCATTTGTTTTCTCACCCGCCTTACATACCTTGCTCTTAAGGAGAATGAATTGAATGGAAGCATACCTTCTTGCCTGGGCAATCTTTCTTTTTTAAGAAACCTTGATCTTAGCGAGAATAAATCGAGTGGGGTGATTCCCTCTTCCATTTGTTTTCTCACCCGCCCTAAATACCTTTCGCTTGACATGAATGAATTCAATGGTAGCATACCTTCATGCTTGGCCAATATTTCTTCTCTTGAACAACTATATCTTTCCCGGAACCAGTTAAGCGGGAACATACCAATTTCTCTTGGAAGTCTCACTTTCTTAACGGGTTTATACCTTACAGGAAATCCACTGAGCGGTAACATTCCAAATTCCTTGGGCAATCTCTCTTTACTCGAGGGTCTGTATCTTGAGGACACCCAACTAAGTGGGACCATTCCCCCTTCATTTGCTCAACTTTCGTCCCTCTCTCGCTTGTATGTTGATGGAAATCGTTTCAATGAAACCATCTCTTCTTCGCCACTTCCACCCTCTTTGGTTGAACTACACCTGTCACTAAACCATAACCAGTCAATCTCAGAAACTTTCTTCTGCAACCTTACAAGCCTTCAGGAATTGTACTTATCGAACTCTATTCTAAATATTAGCACAACCTGGATTCCATCCTTTCAGTTAGCCATATTATCATTAGTGTCTTGTATGATTGACGATGAATTTCCACCTTGGATTTCAACACAATTCTCGCTTCTAAATCTAGAATTAGTTGACACTGGTATTGTGGGAGAAATTCCTTCTTGGCTATGGGAAGCCAATCGTCATGTGCAATACCTGAATCTTTCAAGAAATCATCTAGAAGGAACCCTATTCTCAAATATTTCAATATGGATGCAACCACTACAAATATTAGATGTGTCTAGAAATGCATTGAGTGGACACATCCCATCAATTTGGTCCCCGGGTATATATCAATTGTTGCTCAATGACAATTCATTCAGTGGAAATATTCCTTCAAGCCTAGGAAAAATATATGAACTCAAACTTTTAAATCTTGCAAACAACAACTTAACTGGAGTGATCCCTGTGAGCTTGTCCAAATGCTCTTCCCTCCAGGGCATAAATTTAGGAAATAATAGTTTGGAAGGAAGCCTACCATATGAGTTCGGTATGCTAAGTCAATTACAGTCATTAGTTGTTCGTCATAATAATTTGAATGGAACACTCCCCTCCTCAATAGTAAATTATTGACAGCTACAGGTTCTTGATATTGGGAATAATTCATTTGGAGGTGAAATACCAAAATTAATTGAAAATCTTTCAAATCTAAGAGTATTGGTGATGCAAGAGAACCAATTTATAGGCATTATTCCTCTAGAGATTTTCCAACTAAGGAGCCTTCAAATCTTGTTCATTTCTTCCAATCATATCTCAGGTTCAATTCCACACACAATTGTATCATTGCAAGCAATGTCAATAGAAAGTCAATATGGTTTTGTATTGTCTACGCCTAATCTTCCTTATCGAGATGGATTGGAAATGACATTAAAAGGAAAAGTTCAGGAATATGAATATATTCTTTCTACTCTCACATCCATAGATCTCTCAAACAATGAATTGGAGGGAGTGTTGCTTATGATTTTGGGAAATTGAAGGGGTTGAGACTTCTAAACCTTTCAATGCACAATCTAAATGGGACCATTCCAAATAGTTTGGGAGAAATGAGTCAACTAGAGTCATTAGACCTTTCAAGAAATCATTTTTCAGGAAAAATACCTAGAGAGTTTGAATATCTAAACTCCTTGGGTTTACTAAACTTATCATGCAACAATCTTTCAGGAAGTATACCACAAGGACAACATATAAGTGACACATTTGGTGAGTCCTATTATTTAGATAATCCATATTTATGGGGATGTCCCCTACCCAAAAATTGTTCATGGCCACAGTTTACTCCTCCTCCTCTAGTTTCAATGAAGAAAGAAAGAAAAAATACTCAATATCCATGGTATAAGATAGCACTGGGATTATCATATGGAGCAACATTTGGAGGGGTGCTATCATTGATCTTGACAAGAATTAGTTGGAGAAGGAAGTACTTCAATAAAGTTGATGAAATCTTAAAGTTTTACTTTCTGTGGATGAAGAATTTGACACTTTGAAGAAATATGTATCTACAATTTGGAGAAATGTGAGGTAAATTCTAGAGTTTCTTGTTCTTTGAAATATTTATTACAATTCAAATTATGATAATGAGCTAAAACTCAATGGGAAAAGAGTATTAACTTTTTTAGATAAATTATCATTGACTCTTGCAGATTGTCAAATTATTTGCATCTATGATACGGAGGAAGGAATTTTTTTTGATGGATTTTATTGCTACATGTTCTCTTCCTCTGAAAACCTAGGGACACCCTAGAGTTTATTGTCAGCAATTGTCTGCCAAGATCTTCTCCCAACTACCCGATTGCATGGTTTTGTTAATGAATCCTTCATATGGTTGATAATACTTTTATATATAGAGGCTAATATTCTGGTTTTTATGCCAAGAATATCTTGTTATTATGTTTGTAGATCACACCTAAGATCGCTCTGGTAGAAGTTGTTTATTCCTTGTTGGAATTTATTGCAGCTTTGGTCTTTGTATCATTGATCTTTGCCGCTCCTGTTGCTACAAATTTTTCACATAACTTTCATTAATATTGAAAAAGCAATTGACATTATACTGATTTGAACAGATTGTAAATACAACGCATTTTATATATCTATGTTCTTTTAATTGTTTAAGTTATAAATTGTGCTAATAAATGTAATTATAACAGAGGTATCTGATTGTTAATATATTGGGAAAGCTACCAACCATGCTATTGCTCTCGATTTAACAACTCGCCAGCTTGTAGACCCTTCGGACATTCAATTCGCTCAAGATGTGATGTCTGAGAGTGTGTCCTAACTTCTTTTTTCTCAGATCACTGGATAATGGAGTAACAGTTACTACCATTCCGCCCTATTTCAAAAATCTCTCTTTTATTCGCTTTATAGATTTAACTGTAAATAGGTCTCGAGGGATTATTTCCCCTTCATTTTGTTTGCTCACCCACCTTAAATTCCTTGATCTTTCCAATAATAACTTCAATGGAAGCACACCTTCCTTCTTTGTCAATCTTTCCACCTTTATAGAAATCAACTTAGTGGAAGCATACCAGCTTCTCTAGGTAATCTTTCTTTTTTAAGAAAGCTTGATCTTAGTAGCAATCAACTTAGTTGTTCGGTACTCTTTCCTCTTTAACTTTCATTTTTCTTATGAACAATTGAGTGGAAGCATGCCAATTTATTTGGAACCATTTTTCTTTAAACATCCTTGTCCTCAATAATAATCGAATATCCAAGCGTATCGACTTCTTTGGCTAATCTTTCTTCTTTAACTGACATTGACCTTGGGAACAACCAATTTAGTGAAAGCATACCTGCTTGTCTTGCAAGTCTCTCTTTACTTAAGGACTTAGATATTACGAATAACCAACTAAGGGGAACCATTTCCCCTTCATTTGCTCAACTTTTCTCCCTCAATTGATTATTTAGTCTTGGCAACAGTTTCAATGAAACCATCTCTTCTTCATCATTTCCAACTTCTTTAAGTTTTCTATATCTATCACTAAACCATTACTAATCGATTTCATAAACTTTTATGAACACAACCTTACAAGCCAAAATTTGTTGCATTTATCCAATTGTATGCTAAATATTAGCAAAACATGGATTCCATCCTTTCAATTTGTTGACTTACATTTAGTGTCATGTATGATTGACAATGAAATTTCACCTTGGATTTTAACACAATTCTTGCTTAAAAAACTGGAAGTAGTTAACAATGGTCTTGTTGGAGAAATCCCCTCTTGGCTATGGGAAACTTGTCCTCTATTGCAATTTATAAATCTTTCTAAAAATTGTCTAGAAGGAAGCTTATCCTCAAATACTTTAACATGATGTGACTAGGTGTGGTAGATGTGTATAAATGCATTGAGTGGGTACATGCCATCAATGTGGTCTCCTGGTATAAGAATATTTCTACTTAATGATAATTTTGTTAGTGTCAATGTTCCTCCAACCTTGGGTAGATTATCTAACCTCCAACTATTACATCTTGCAAAAAACTACTTAGCCAAAGTGGTCCCTACATCTTGCAAAAAACTAC
The DNA here is from genome assembly GCA_007258455.2 of Sequoia sempervirens. Taxonomy (NCBI): domain Eukaryota; kingdom Viridiplantae; phylum Streptophyta; class Pinopsida; order Cupressales; family Cupressaceae; genus Sequoia; species Sequoia sempervirens. Next base: position 12,856 of record VDFB02353410.1, read on the forward strand.
TTACATCTTGCAAAAAACTACTTAGCCAAAGTGGTACCTACAAGCTTGTCCAAATTCTCTTCTCTCTATATCTTAAAATTTTGAAATAATCATTTGGAAGGAAGTTACCACATAGTTGCTGTGAGCTAAGTGAATTATATTCATTAGTTGTTCACAATAATAACTTGAGTGGATCATTGCCTCCCTCAATAGCAAATTTTCAAAGCTTCAAGTTCTTGGTTTTGGAAATAACTAATTTGGAGGTGAAATGCCAACATTAGTTAGCTATTTTCAAATCTAAGATTATTGTTGATGAAAGAGAATAATTTTATAGGTACTATTCCTATAGAGATAGGCAAATTGATGCACTTCTAGATCTTTCTCCTTTCCTCCAAACATTTATTAGGTTCAATTCCACAGATAATTACATCATTGTAACCAATGATAATAGGAAACCAAAATGGTTTTGTATTTTCCATTTCACAAGATTCTTATGGATATGGATTCACTTATCAAAATGAATAGGATATGGATTTAAAAGGAATAATTCAACACTAGTCATATATTATTTACACTCTCACATCCATATATCTCTCAAACAATCTATTGGTGGGAGAATTGACTTATGATTTTGGGAATATGAAGGGATCGAGGCTTCTAAAGCTTTCAACAAAACATTTAAATAGGATCATTCCAAATAGTTTTAGAAAAATGAGTCAACTAGATTCATTAAACATTTTAAGGAATCATTTTTTGAGACAACTTCATGTTAAGCTTGAATCTCTATGCTATTTTATTTCAGTGAATTTATCATACAATATTCCTTTAGCACATATACAAGGATGACATATAATTGAGACATTTGGAGAATCCTCTTATTCAAGGAATCCAAATTTATGGGGATATCCCTACCCAAAAATTGTACTTGGCCACAATTTGCTCCTCCTCATCCTTCAATTTTACTTAATAAAGAATAGAAAAGCATTGAATTTCCTTAGTCTAAACTAGCTATGGGATTTTCATATATGCAACATCTTTTGGAGGGTTAATGTCACGAATCATAGTAAGAGCAATTTGGAGAAGGATATACTTAATAAATCTGATAAAATCCTTAAGTTTTTGTCTGAATGGATAGAGAATTTGGTGCTATGAAGGGACACATACAATTCATTGAGATGTCAAAGGTAAACCTGAATTATTTTTTCTATTTTGAAGTAATTATCATAATTTAAAATATTATAATTTGAAGTACTTAATTTTTTAGACAAATTCTAATTGGTTATTCTATCTAGAAATTATAGATTATTTAAAGTACTTTTAAATTGAATAATTGTATCCTTTTAGTGTTATTATTATATAACTTTGTATATAAAATGTGTTTCTTCTTAGAATGATTTCTTGTTGTGTAAACCTTCCTAAGGACATATTGTTAATGTAGCCTCGTTCATTATATTATCTTATATAGATCAATTGTTTGTGCTAAATCAAGACTATATAATTGAGTTTTTGCAATTCTCTCATCAATTGCACATGATTTTCTAAAGGACCTACTTGCAGTAGAAAGTTTGTGTACTTCTATGAAGAAAGAAAATATTTGAATTTTTTAAAGCTAACCATTTGTTTTTAGAAATGTGAAAGAAAAAGTGTTTGTGAAAATCTTGATGTACCATTAACAATTTGGTTCTAAGAAATTAATGAGGTATAAATAATATTTTAAATGTTAATATATTTTTGTTCATGAAAAGTGAAATACTTTTCTTCTCCATTTAACAAGATTGGATGTTCCAAATTTTTAGCCTTTTAGTGTGTACATTCATGGTTTCCCATTTCTCATTGGCTTATCATTCTATTCAATTCCTTTTCCCTCAAAAGTATAAAATATTTCTATTGTAGCACTTCATTTGTTGAATTGATTTTGATGCTATGCACATTTTTTTATTTTTAAGTAAGTTCTTATATATTAGAAAATATTTGGATCAATATTACAATCACACATCAAAATAATAATACAATGTCTAGTTTTATTTTTCTTGTATTTATAAAAGTATTGAAGAATATGGTGAGCATATAATTTAATAAGAGCTATCTTGTAGTTATTTTCCTTACCAAGGTATATAAGGATAGAGTAGAGTGTGGGCATATGTTGCAATGAATTTGATAAAGTTTTGGATTGGTCTTATACATAATAATTACATTTGTATGGAATAAATATTTGTACTATTTTATTTTCATGTAGGACAACGAACAAAAGGAAAATATGAGAAAAAATTAC
>VDFB02353412.1:0-28397 GCA_007258455.2 Sequoia sempervirens
TGTAATTCCCAGGATGTAGTTAGCTTCTACTGTGTTATTCTGATATAATTAGGAGTTGAAAACTCTGAACCAAGTGATGCTTCTCCAACTATATCAGTTATGACCAATTATGTACTATAGTGATGTCCCTGAAGAGTTGTTGTTACTATGCTTGCCTCAACCTGTCTGCCAAGATAGTCCTTCAAAGCCATAATAAGGTTGGTGCTATTTGTATGTAACGCAATACTGCCCAAACCCTGCTCTACTGCCTCAACATACCCTTGACCGCTTGTACTACCTTAACCAAAATGTTCATGGATGCTCCATCTTCTTGGAGAGTAGTAAGTACAATTTGCCAATGCAGGCAATGAATCACTATACACTCTATTTGCCCAACCATGAGATGGAAATCTGCTGCAATTATACCCATGTATCCTCTTTCAAAGAAATAAGTTGCATGTGTCATTTCTTTCAACATTCCTCAATCTCTTATCAGTAAGAACATCCCAATAAGAACTATCCATAAAAGTATCTTTGAAGTAGTGATCTCCTGGGTTATCTTCCTCCGATTGCTAGTCATACACAACTCTATGAGGTATGACCGTGTTCCTACAGGATAGAAAAATCCAAGCAGCTTGCATCATATGCAAAATTTGAGGAATGTACCTATCTCCTTCCAGCATTGTTATATCCATGGATTCTCTATTACCTCTATCAGCACAAGCATGATAAGTAGATGGCTACCTACAAAGAGAATTATGCTGCTGTTCAAAATCAGCAGTAGGAGCAAGATGAAGTTGTGCCTTTATTGTACCAACTACCAAGTATCTCGGAGTCCCCAACTTCTCTTGGTATCTCTATACAAGTTATTTCAGCCTCATGACATTAGTTGATTATGATCTTATCAATATGAAGTATAGCTGGCATTTGATGTTTATTGGCTGAAACAGCCCTGTAGGTAAATTTTGGGTCAACTATTGGTTGACTCTTGTGTGCAAGAACCAAAATAATTCTTTCTACCAATGCTACCCTTTTCACTTATCCAAAATGTAAAATATAGGATTAATAAAGTTCTGAAGATAAATTCCTCATCTCCATTTCCAATAATGACAAAAAGATGTTCATTCTACAATAGATTCCCTTCATAAATAAGTGGTAGGAGTATGTTCTTATTATTATTATGTATGTTCTTATTATTATAATCCCATAAACTAATTCCCATCTGCTGTATGAACTTACATGCCCCAGTGTAAGTTTTGTAGGATGATGTTACCTTTGGAGCAAAGGTTCCATCCAATGAATACCATAACAAGAAGATGGGAAATTATGTACTATTGTCATTTCCCATAGAAGCAAGGGAGCCTTCACAAGTTACTCCTTGCTTAAAACAAATCTTTCTCATCCACCATCCTCTATCCAGTGGTCATCTTGGAGGTATGTTATAAAACAATATACTCTGCTCAACCCAAATACTATAAATTTTTTGGTCATTTATCTATCTGGCATTATGTTTGTCTTTCAACTGTCGTTGGGAAACACTTGTATATGCAAAAGAATATGTATTCTCCTCAGTAGATTTAGGCCTTGAAAAAGAATAAGAAGGATTGGCCTGATCAAATTGAATGATATTATACGCTGCCATGATCCTCTGCTCTCTCATTACATATTCACCAAAGATCCTAGGAACGAAATTCAAACTCTTGATTGACATTGCTGACATCCAGGATGATAGTAAAATGTTGTATCCTCTGCCATGATGAATTACGAGAGTGCCTTGAATACCAAGATCCCATTCCTTTGTGCAAAGCCAATTCTATATTTGAGTAAAAGGGTCCAGATGTCCTTTACAGCAAGTTGTATCTTTCACTTTTTCCCCATGATTAGAGTACTTTCCATGATGAAAAAAATATTGAAAGTACAATGTAAAGTAAATCTATGGTAGTATCATCTGTTTCATATTTTAAATTATACTCATAGAAATGATTGGAATGCTTACCTTTTTCTTCCTTGATGTTAAACAGACTAACCTTTCCTAATCCTTGGTGGATAAAAGGATCAATCATTCCAACTTGCAAACCCAAGACTAATTGTTTTGTCATTGCCTTCTGAGGTTCCCATGCAAGATGTAGTACACCTAATTGTTGCCTAAACTCTTGCTTTTCCTTATCCATGCAAGCAAACTTTTCCTTAAAGTCCTATTGATGTTGTTTTTCTCAAGCAGCTATCAACTTAGATTATTTTGCCCTTCTTTGCCATACCTCACATAATTTCAAGTTTTGTGTTACATCGAGGTAAGCTTCCCTCTTTTTTCTGATTCGGAAGGATTTGGAGTGATAAACAATCTTTGTGACCTAAATGTATAGCATGAAGATTAGCAGAGGCAAATCCTGCATCCTTCATAGCTTTATGCTCCCCCACACTGCTACCTTGTAGATCAATTTCATCTCTGACTAGTATGGTGGATTCCTTCTGCTCTTGCTAGCTGATATGTTCCTTCTTAATTTTGGTAGCTCTCATTTTAACCCTTCTACTTTTGGTTTATGCTTTACAAATTCTTCCTTGACCCCTTACTCTTCCAATGTTGTATCTCATGTATCTGTCACTGGTTGCAAGGTCTGCTCAGGCTCTTCATTTGATTTTTCTAAATCATTTTTAGGATGGATTTTACTCTGTGGTCTCAACAAATCATGTATTCTTCTTACGACCCTTGGCTCATACTTTCTTTCTTCTCTACAAATGAAAGTGGGTTGTAGGTCTATCAACAAGCCCAATAACTGTTCTTTGTGTGTTACTGTACTGATTTTTGTTGTTGGTTCCTAAAATGCTTGCCCCACTATTGTGATTTCTAGAAGCATTTGTATTATTCTGTATCATGTGAAGCATTTGATCGAACATATCTACCATTGTATCAACCCTTTGGGGAAAAAAAATTGGCAAACCAAAAGTTCAGGATTTTTTGAAAAAATCGGATTTGAAAAAAAATGTAAAAAATAGTAGAAAAAGAGACAAATGCTACTCTTTTTTTAAATTTAAGGTCATTTCAATAGCATAGAGATATAGAGAGCAAATAAAATAGAGATTTTAACCCATGAATTGTAGAAAGCTTGCATGTTGTTAATCAAGTTTATGTTTGTTGAGCTTAAAGGCATCTGCTTCTTGCTTAGGTTGTGAAGTAAAGATCATTTGGAGCACCTCCTACAATAGAGTAGTGTATATGTGAGATACGGAATCAATTGTAATGTAAAATCTTTGCAGAAATGACAACTGAAAAAAGTGGAAAAGGCTAGTGTATGACAGAGTCATAAATGATACAAGTGACCAAAAGCTTTGAGAAGGCAATGACATGAATGAAATAAAGCGGAGGATGAAAAAGTGTGATAAAATAAAGGATTGGCTAAGAGTTAAAATCTTAGGCAGATACTCTTTAAAGTTGTGCAAGCTTGAAATCAATGACAGTGCATTACCAGTCCAAGAGAATGGTTAAAATCTTAGGCAGATACTCTTTAAAGCTGTGCAAGCTTGCAATCAGAGAATATAGTCTGAATTCAAGGTAATGCACTGTCTCTGATTTCAAGCTTGCAAAAAGATGTCTTTGAATTACAGACATAATCTGCATGCTTGGCATAAAAATGGGTGCGGGATTGAAATCTTTCAAGAGCTATTTTAAAAGTTTCGAACATGAAGTGAAATTATTTTTAATATTCTCTATGTAAAGTAAAGTGCCTATAGGCTATGCAGGTTATAGATTTAGTATTAGACATTTACATACTTTCATTTCATTGCTGCAGTCATCATCAATGAGGAACCTTATCATTTTTCATTTTGGAATAGTACAACCTTGGACATTTTGCAAGAGTTAGCTAAAATACTAGACCAAAACATGACAACCCTGCAACCTAATAGGGGGAAGACTATAACTGATTTGACTTGACATTTAAATGATGATTAATCTATGACAAAAAGAGAGACAAAGTAGTATGATCATTGATTTTTGTATAGGTACCAAAAATGCTTTTTTCTTTTGGGACCTTGGGACAAACTTGGGCCATATGAAGACTTCAAAATCTCTAGGAAGAATTCAATCAATGTTTTATCTGAGGGCAATAGAGTCAAACCTATCACCTAACATCTAAACATACAATGAACTTAAAATGATACAATAAAGTTATTTACAATTTGGATTGATTTGGTGTAGACTGCTCATTCTCTTTGCAGGTTTCATATGTAAAATTTTGACTAACTTGGTCATCAAAGTTAGCTTCTAAAGTTTTCTTGGCATGGAGGTGGTAAATGCTATAACCATTTATAAGGTCACCTTACACAGGAACAACTAGTGAAAATGGTTGGAGTTGCTTATTTTGATTAATGAAGAATCCCTTGCTTTATTTTACTGTGGTTTACTTTATTTTAGGGTGTATTGACAAGACTGCAAGCTTAAAGTTCAAAGCAGAAAGGAACCTGTTCATGCGTGTATGTAGGGCAAACTGTAGAGTCGACGGCGGTCACCCTTAACTTATCGCGACCCTGATTTATAGCAGAAAATGCACCAAATTTAGAGTTTTTAATGCAGGATTTGTTAGCACGATTTATGGCAATTTTTTCACGATTTTAACACACAAAAAATTGTGATTTTCAACAATTTTTTGCCATTCAATGGTAGGCGAAAAATCCCGAAAAAATCGGCAAGCCTGAGAAATTTTTTAAAATTGCAAAAATCGCGATTTTTTTAGGATTTTTGCTTCTATGGACTTCCATACTCCTTAAGGCTTAGTTAGTAAGATATTTTCTCAATGATGCTCCTCCTCCTTGCTTGGTCTCTCTTAAATACACTTTTCCTCCAATAGACACAACTCTTCACATGCCCCTTGATATTATTAAAAGCAAAACTTTAATTATAGTTTTCATTTTATAATATTAATTAATCTCTTTTTGGAAGTAATGATTTCTTCACTTGTTCTCAATTGCAGAAACCAATACTTCGATCTATATTCTTTGACTACAACTTAATATGAAAGTAGCAATATTGCCAAATGAAGCAACTTCCTTAACCGGTGACTATCTTGATCATGATTTTAACCCTTGACCAGTGACAATTTTCTTTGACTATGTTGCCTTTCGAATCCTCTATGAATCTCTTCCTTATTTATTTCCATGATTCAAATTTTTCCTTCTATGATTTATCTTTTAACAGTGGCAAAAAGGTAGCTTTACCAATCTGACTAGGTGATTCCTTCAAACTTACAATTTCCTTAACTTCCTTGACGATGTTTTGTTTGACCATATTTGGCAAAGACTTCATTTCAAAAATGGGGCATTACGCTTATGACATTTAATATTAAATGGGATCAGTTCTAGTAAGACTTGGGTATTAAAAGGAGGTTTCAGGTGGCAATTTGAAAAAGGAGCAATTAGATAAAAGGAGGCTTTTTATGAAACTAAGGATCTTTTACATTTTGAAATAAAAACTATTCTATTCCTCTTGGGTGATTGCATAACAGCAGAAAATTGCAGATTTGGGAACGGAAATCTTTAGATTTCAAATTCCAAGCATGTAGTATTTTTATTTCAGTGGACAGATTCATACAGAATCTGTACCTGTGCATTCAAAGGGATTCTAGTTGAAGTTTTTGAATGGTTTGGCTAGGGTTTGGCCTAGGAAAATTCATGAGCAACCTATTATTCTTTGTAATAAATCATAATCATTCTGTAGATGCAAATACCAAGTGCATTCTTTTCAATTTATCGTCCTATCCATTTTTTTGTGATTTTCCTTGCATTGTAGCCCATTGTGTCATATCCTCATTTCAAAGCTAAAGAATTAATAATATTATTTTAAGTTGGTCCAAAATTATGTATTTAAGGACAACTTAATAATATTATTATGATTCATTTTTAAAAAAAATTGAACACTTAATTATAGAAGTATTTTTAAATACTTTGGAGGGAAATTTTATCCAAGGGCCTGTTCTTGGAGAGGTTTAAAAAGGTGGTGCTTGCCTTCATTTGGCATCTAGATTTCATTTGGCATTCTTCATTTTGGAGCATTCATGCTTGAATTTACAACCGAGGACGAAGACCCTCATTTCCTTCTAGGGTATCCTCACACAAGGGTTGCATTGGAGCTGATTTTGGAGAGTCCATGTCAAGTTACCAATTTGGGCAATTTGACACCATGAGCACAATCACTAATTTCAGAGTTTACTCTTATTTTGGTGAGCCATTAATCATCTACAGCACTGGACATCATTCACTAGGAATGATCACAACTGTTACAAGGAGTTCTAGATTGTTTGCAACTTACAATTCATCAAGGAAGGGAAATTGACACTTTGCATAAGCTCAGCTATAAAAGGAGATTCCAGAAGTTGTAATTTGTTGATCTTAGCTGGCTGCCATTGTTCTTCACCCTCATGTGCCACCATACATCAATAGACCGAGGTCTGATCATCTGTGCCTATTAATATTACCAATGCTGTATTAATATTACTTCTACAAGCCTAGCTATGTGAGACCTTGCAGTTGTAATTTGTTGATCTTAGCTGGCTGCCATTGTTCTTCACCCTCATGTGCCACCATACATCAATAGACCGAGGTCTGATCATCTGTGCCTATTAATATTACCAATGCTGTATCATACAATGGTTTCAAGATTGTTGTCACTAGATCACCAGGGGAAGATTATAGACAACAAAGAAGACTGATCACAGCTATAAGAAGTTGGGGCTTGTTGCACTTCCAAATCTGATCACAGGGTCATCATTGATCAAAAAAATTGTAAATATTTGAGGTTGATCGCAGAGCTATCAACACCATAAATTGAAGGCAAACATCTATACCAAGGAGCTGCATCTTGCCTACAGCTACATTTGATCGCTACCATCAGGCACTCATCATCTCAAGGCTTTGATCCACTCATCACAACACCCACCCCTCAACAAGTAGTCAACACTTACATCAAATCTACAATATAATATTCAATGAGCTGATATTTGCAGTATGTAACTCTGAGATTTGTATATTTCAACATCTAGCATTTGTAAATCAACCATTGTTTTGATGTAATACAATTCAAATCCAATCAAGGAGGTTGTTTAAGAAGTTGATTGATGGTTTTGGAGTATTTATTTTCATTTCCAGTTTACTTTTCTCTTTTATTTGTTTCAAAATATCAGAAAAATACAAAATAAAAATCATATATTCTAGATTGGGACACTACAATACTATCAAAGCAATGATCTTGCTACCCTGGGTGGGAAGAGCTAAACTTGTTGGATGCAAATTTGATGCAAGCTAATGCAAGAGAATTCAGATATCATCAGAGGGAAAAAAGAAAGAAAGAAGTCATGGCTGACCACGAAAAGAGAAAAGAAATGAATTTGCAGGAAACTATTAATCTTAGTCGGAAGGAATTAACCAGGGAGTTCCAAAATTCCATGAGGGAGACTATGTCAGATATAGCACAGGCCTTACAGAAATTGAATCAAAATCTAAATGCTTCCAAACCAATTCAAAATAATAAAGGGGAAGGAAGTAATTTAGCCAATGATAGGGTTTCAAACAACCCTCCCACAAGGACTTTCTGGGTTAAGTTTCTAAGAAGGGAAGAAGAACCACTAGAGGAGGAACATCAATTTTAGCCTCACATGGTAGATGATATGGCCAGGTATCATGAGGAGTATAATGCTCTAAGTCGGGCAGTCTGTAATCATTTATCCTTTGGTGAGTTCTATAAATTGAGGAACAAAGAATGGGTATAGGAGAGAAAGAAGAAACCAATTCAATCAGCCCCAAAAAGACATACAACATCAAACAAAGAATGGGCATAGGAGAGAAAGAAGAAACCAATTTAATCAACCTTGAAAAGACATTCAACATCAATTGGGTAAAATCATCATACCTACATATGATAGAGAAGGCAATCAAGTTCCCTGCCCTCCACCTAGAAGGTGTGACTCATGAGTGGCAGTACCATGGCAGGGCGACTCAAGGGCATAACTCTATCACCACCTTAGAAGAATTCAGTCAAAGGTTAACAGAGAGATTTGACAGGAAGGATCCGTAAGTTCATTTTAAAGAGCTAGAACAATGAAACAAGATGGAACAGTGGAAAAGTATGTGGCTAAATTTCAGAAATCATCTATGATGGTGCCAGATGTGACAGAAAGAAAACTTACTGTGCTATTTATAGGACTAACTAAACCTCTCAAGGTTTTGGTTAAGGCTTTTGATCTAGTACCCTTGCAGAAAGCCATCAAAAAAGCCTTGAACTTGGAAACTTCAATTGCTAAGAACAAGTTTTAGTACAAGGAACCACCTCTAACACCACAGAAGAACCATTTTAGAAGAAGTCTCTTCTCTGAAAAGCATGCCAAAGAATATCAACAAAGAAAGACACCAAAAATGAAATTAGAAGGAAGAAATTGTGTCTCTTGCAAGAAGCCAAGGAGACCAGGCCATTGATGCCTTATCCATCGTCAGGTACACTACATAGAGGTACTCCCGAATGAAGAGTTAGAAAAAATGGATCCAAAACTAGAAGTTGAGAAAGAACAAGAGGAAGAGACTCAAGAGAGCAACCTTGCTTCACTTTCAGGTGCTCCTAAGTATCATCCATTCAAAGTTTGTGGGATTGTGCATGAGTGAAAGATTAAAGAAGAGCATATTCAGAGTCAGTGACATTCCTTGTCTACTCCAAGTCAAAGGTGGGGAGGTACAATCATGTATCACATCATAGGCATCCCAAATGTTTGAATTTGTATTGTTCATACTCCTTTGTTATTTCTCCTCAAGTGGCCAAATTGTTTTTCGAAAAAGTGATTAAGTTATAGGGATACTTAACAATGTTATGGATGATGGAAATAGTAGATCCCATAGTGCTTTTTGACAAAAGTTGTTTCACTTGACAGGCACAAGATCCAAACTTTATGGACACTACCAGTATAATTCGTCATGTTGGCACGATGATACTTGAGTATCCGAGCTTGCAATTGCTTGAAGACAAACAATTCTAAGAAAAATGGATTGTTATGTCCCCTTTTTAGAGCTAAAAAATTAATAATATTATTTTAAGTTGGACCCAGAAATTTTATATTTAAAAGGCAACATAATAATATTATTATAATTAAATTTTTTAAATGTGTTTTTAAACACTTAATTATAAAAGGTATTTCTAAATACTTTGAGAGAAATTTTAGTTCAAGGGCCCATTTATGGAGAAGTTTAAATAGGTGGCACTTGGCTTCATTTGGCGTCTAGATTTCATATGGCATTCTTCCCTTTGGAGCATTCATGCTTAAATTCACAACTGAGGATGAAAACCCTTGGTTGTTTGGAGGTCTTGGCAGACAAAAACCCTCATTTCCTTCTAGGGCATCCTCACATAGGAGTTGCATTGGAGCTGATTTTGGGGAGTCTATGTCAAGTTTCTAGTTTGGGTGATTTGATACTAAGGGCAACATTGTTGATTTCAGAGAGTTTACTCTTATTTTGGTGAGCCATTGATCATCCACAGCACTCAACATCATTCTTCAAGAGTGATCGCAGCTGTAATAGGGAGTATTTTGTATTGTTTGCAATTTACAGTTCATGAAGGAAGGGTGATTGACACTTTACATAAACACATCTGTAAAAGGAGATCCCAGAAGTTGTCATTTGCTGATCCTAATTGCCCATCGCTGTTCTGCACCCTCATTTGCTGCCATATAGCAGTAATTTGAGATCTGATCATCTGCACCTATTGATATCACCGGTGCTGCATCATACAGTGGCTTCAAGATTGCTGTCAATAGTTTGTCAAGGGAAGACTGCAAACAACAAGGAAGATTGATCACAGAAAATAACAGGTTGGGGTTAGTTGCACTTCCAGACCTGATTGCAGTGTAATGCAAAATCAGAAAATTTGTAAATATTTGAGGCTGATAGCAGACCTGTCAGCACAAGAAATTGAAGGCAAACATCTATACCAAGGAACCACATCTTGCCTGCAGCTGGATCTGATCCCTACCATCAGCCACTCATCATTTCAGAGGTTCAATCCACTCATCAAAGCACCCCTCAACAAGTGGTCAACACTTACATTGGATCTGCTGTATAATATTCAGTGAATTGATATTTGTCATATATAATTCTGAGATTTGTAAGTTTCAGCATCTAAGGTTTGTAAAGCAACCCTTGCTTTGATGTAAAGTAACTCAAATCTAATCAAGGAGCTTGTTTTAAGTTGATTGAAGGTTTTGGAGTACTTGTTTTCCTTCCAGTTTACTGTTCAGTGTTCTCTTTTACTTGTTTCAAAATATCAGAAGAATACCAAAAAAATCATATATTTTAGATCGGGACATTACATATTGAAATAATTTTTTGAAAATTACAAAAAAAATATTGTTGTTCAAATTCTGTATGTTGGAAATTCTTTTTTATTGTTTAGGAATCTGCATGTTATAGTATATTTTGGATGGGGATTTTTACAAGCTGTAGAAAATAAGCACAACTTCCATTCAAGAGAAATGCTGTTGTAAGTACTAAGGCCTAAAGGTCTATATCTAACTACTTTACTTATATGACTCGATTCACTTTATATGCGTGGAATAAATACTTTTTGCACACCAACCATATCCTAACAAACAAAAAAATATTGAAAATGGAAATATCGACCAAAAATGTGGGTTGATAGACCAACTACCTTAAAACGTAATTCAGTCGACCCACAAGCTTATAGCTGGGATAGAGGACTGAAAAATGTGGGTTGATGGACCAACTACCTTAAAATGTAATTTGATGGACCCACAAGCTTATTGCTGGGATAGTCGACTGATTACCTAGAAAGGTAGTTTCTCATACTCCACTTTTGCCCATTAATCCCAACAAGTCTAGATACCTAAAAAGATAGACTATAGTAGCATGATAATAAGGCATATTTACCACCTGAATATAGAAATACAACATTTAAATAATATCCATCAAGAAGGCAGAGAAGATATAATGACAATATCAAGGCATTGAAACGACCAGAGTCAAATTCTTGCATGGTTCCCATACATATTATGGAAAAGTAAAATATACATAATGCAGAAAAATAGAATGATTTATCAAAAAAAAAATAACAATTGTCTATAAACATTTATGAATAACAAAAGAGGGTGCATTTTCCCATCCCCCTATCTTGTAAAGTTTAGAGAGATTAAACATCAAATAAGTTATGCAAAAAAACATTGGGGTTATGAAAATTACCAGCACTACCAGTAAACCCAGACACATATTCACGCCTTTTATACCCTGCTGCTACATATTCACTCTGAAAAATCAATTTTGTATTAGTCGATGAAATACAGCAAGCCATTTAAATATCCTAAGCAGAAAAAATACAAGCACTATGTATTCAATTTCATTAAATGTTCTAAAACATTTTAAAAAACAGATCAAAAAATAAATTACATACCATCTAACAACAATAAAGCATCCCATGGTCAACTTACATATAGGTAAGAATCTCATCAACCCATATTTCTTTTACAATTATTCGAACTCCCAAAGGCAAGTGACTGACATAAAAAATATTAAAGAAAAACTATGACAATGACAGCTTGGCCTTCAATAGTGTTGGAAATATTGTCATGGATGTCAAAGGCACTCAATGGAGATTGTTGGAAATATTGTCATTGATGTCAAAGGAGAGTGGATTTGAAGAAATTAGTTGGTTAGTGAAATCATAGAAGGATTAAAAGAAATGCAAAAGATAAATAGGGATTTCTATTGAGTGGTTCTTCCACATCAGAGATGATACATTAGGTTGACATACATCAGTGTAGTCATATTGCATGGGAACTTGTAGTTACAAACAAATTCCAAATTGATAGAATCGCATGAATACAGAGACTCGAAATGATTTCAAAGAGCCATTGAATTAGTGAACTTCTGTTTCTCATGAAGGAGAGATGGGAAGAAAAATATCAAACTGTAAATTCAAACTTTGCATAGGCAGACTTCCTCAGAGATCACAATGACTTTGCTGGTTGATATAGTAATGCTATTATCATTGGATTTGAGTGATCATATTATAATGAAAATTAAATATGCTTTAAATGTGATTAATTGATGTAGTGGTATGTGGATTATTGTTTCATGATATTGAATTAAAGAAGCAGCAATTATTAAAGAGGACAGAGATTATGCTTTACAAAAAGCAAATAAGACAAAGACCGGATAAGATTAAAAAAAAAAGCAGATAAGACAAAATAAAGAAAAGGACAAAAGTCATATAAGACAAAAGAAGACAGTAAATATAAAAAGACAGAAAGCAGCGATAATAGACAGCATATTAAGACAGCGATTACCTATTAAATAAGGCAGCAATTAATTATACAAAGGCAGCGATTATCTTGGAGATGATCATGTGTTATCAAGGTGTTATATGAAAGCAGCGATCATGTGTTAATGAGAAATTGGATTAGTTAATTACGAGGAGCAGCAATTAGCATCGGAAACAAAGGGTATGTCTCTTCAAATGAACATCTTTTTAAGAGACGTATCTCTTTATAAAGATATGTAGATATAAATAAAGTTTATGAAATAAAAAGAGTGTGTGAAAGTGAGAGTGCAGTACAAAGAATAATATTTAAAGATCATTATAAGAGGAATATAAAAGAGAGTGTGGGACAATGGAGTGAAGAGAATATATATATGAAGATCATTCAGGTAGAAGAAAACTAAGAAGTGCAGCAATGAATATTAATAAGAATAGAATTATATCAAGGAAGCGATAGATATTAAAAGAAGAGGTTCATATTAATGAATGCAGTGCATAGGAATACGTGCAGACCTAAAAGAGATGTGTTGAATGATAGAAATACAATATAAAGAGGTATATGCAGATTTATGAAGAGAGTGCATGCAGATTTAAGAAAGGGATTGCATATGTTAATTTGTCAAAAGCATAACATCTACAAGAAGATTTTTATGAAGACTTAGAGAGAGTTTGTCATCCATTGAAAAAGATATATTTTATGAAGCAGATATTATGAAAAATAAATTTCACGGAGTAAATCAATAATGAACATATGTGAGGTGGGTAGTGGAAAAAAGATATATTATATCCACACTTACAGATCTGTGAATGGAAAGGTAAGAAGGAATTCTTTGTAAGAAGAAATAATGCAGATTTGAAAGGGAATGAAATCTGAAGATTATTCAAATGTTGAAGCATTTATGAGTGAGGATAAATGACACATTTGTGGAAGATATAAAAGATAGATCCATGCAGATATAGAAGAAGATTGTGCTAAGATGAAGAAAAAGATCTTGCAGAAATAAAGAAAGAGTTTGGGCAAATATAAAAGGAGAAGTCTATGCAGAGATAGAAGAAAAGATAGTGCAGATATAGAGGAGAAATTTGTGACAGATCTAAAGATGAAAGAGAAGGCAGATATTCGCAAGGAGATATTGATCTTATTCCGTAGAAGGCTGGTGCCTTGAAAAGAGGTTGGTGTCTCTAGTGGGTTGGTGCTCACAAATTGAATGAGGGATTGATGCCTCTAGTAGGCTGGTGCCTACAAAATTTGTAAAAAGAAGATTAATAAAAGCAATATTTTTGCCATGATTTTCTCCCGCAAGGGTTTCCACGTAAATGTTGTGTTCTACTTGTATCGTGTAATTGTTGCATCTTATATTGTTGAATTTGTGCAATTGATATGCTTATGGTATTAAGTTTTAAAAGGTAAAAGTTTCTATTATACTGAAAAGAAAACAAAATTTAAATTCCACATTCCCTCCCCACCTTAAGCCTTAACATTTCACCCTACTCCCTAAAGCTCCTACCTCTCCCTCTTCTTACCATCAAATCCAATATTGTCGCCATTACAATCAAAGGTGTGGAATGTCACTTCATCTCAATTCAGATAAGACTATGGCAGATCCCAAGGTATTCAAAGCTATTCCACACCACCTCAAATTGCCAATACTCCTGCATCACTAATAATGGCCTTGTAAGGATTTGTGGTTAGTTTAAAAAGCATGCATTCTCTATAAGAGCATAATACATGTTCTTCATGACTGTGGGTGGTGACATACAAGTCTGAAGGGTGATGTCTGTATGTAAAGTTTCCCAAGAGGAACTTCTGCATTTCTCTCAGCTCCTGGTAAGGCTAGTTAATAATTTTTCTTTGCTCCCTCCCTTCATTTACCTATTTTCTGTGGGATGGACTTGAATTAGTCTGCAACCATAGCAAAAGTTTACTGCCTGCTGTTGTCTTTGAAGTCTCTGCATTTCAAAATTCCTGTATTTTAGCTCTGTGTGCATGTTTCGAATGGATAAGATACATCTTCTGAAAAAGAGACAAAAGATAAGAATAAGAATGGACCTGCATTTTCCTGTATTCTGCCTGCTTGACTTTTCTGTACCAGCGTACAGGAGACAAAGCAAGAAATAATTTGGGAAAAAAACGCTTTTTGTGATAAGCAGCCTTTCAAATTGTTTTATTATGTACGGCAAGATGGCTTCAGTTGCAGTTAGGAGGGGAACAATGAAAGCAGAGGAGCTTCCCATTTCTACTGTAACTCAGTGAGGAAGCAGTCATTAGAGGTTCTGTTAAAACTACTCCTTTATGCTTCGCAATTCATTTGATAATTACAATGAAAGGAAAATGAGAAACCCACAACTAAGGCTTTTGATTGTTAGAATGTCGAAGGCAACCAAAGATATGGGCAACGTTGATGTGAGTGACTGATCTGTAAATGTGCCTAGTTTGTTCCGATGTGACAGGTGATCAATCAGACATGACTGTAGTAGGCTGCTACGGGCATTTAAAAGGGTTGTTACGGGCATGTCATAGGTTGCTGCAGGAATGCAACAAGTTGTTTAAGTTATCTGCAGGTTGCTACAGGTATTTGGCAAGCTACTACAGACAATTTAGATTACAATGCTACAAGTGTTAGAAAGTGGTATACAGTGGGTGTATGTTTGAAATGCAGTTCAAGATATATTTTTTGGCTGTCCAGAACATCACTATGATGCATTTGGAATTGAATATCTTCATTCATGCTTGCTACAGACCAGTCAAGGGCATCTATATCAGCAGTTGGAATAGGTATTTTGGCACAACAGTTGGCCTTGTATGAGAAGCATTATCTTCATCTAGGTGATGGATCAGGCAGTGCCCGATTATGTTATCGTGGCAGACTGTTTGTTGAGCTGGCAGCTGATTTGGAAGACATCCTGGCTGCTATTCCTTCTTGGCAGTAGTAATGTCTCTTTATCCATGGTGACAGGCCAATTTCTACTACTTGCCACACAAATTGTTGGACACTACAAGTGTCTTGGCAGTTGCATTCATGCCAGTTACCACCCACGCCAACCATCCACCCTCGATGAGGATATGGAAAGGACAGCAAGAGAATGCTAATCGACGGCAAGGGCAGTTAGAGAAGTACATCAAAACGTGAGAAAGATATCAGTTGGGTTAGTGCAGGACTGGATAGCTCAAGAGACATTCTCATAGTGATACGAGAAGGGGGGGGAGAGAGAGAGAGAGAGTTGCAAAGAACTATTGTGCAATAATAGAGTGGAGATAAAGGAGATAGTGTATAACTAGGCCAGCTCCATGTAAGCCATTATTGGCATATTTTATCTCTTGTAAGAGCACTGGGATTGGGATTAGTAATGGGATGCTAACAGCATACACTTCCTAGAGTTTTCCACCCAACTAGGTGGTTCCCCATAAGAACCTCATTGTTGTGTGATTTGTAAAGTTTCATTGCTAATGATAAGCACTGATTTTAGGTTATTTTTAGAAGCAGATTTTGTCTTTGATTTTATTTGTTGTTTTTTGTAATTTCAGAAGTTTGTGTGTGCAGGTATTTTGCATTCAGATTTGCAAGTTTGATTGAGATTTAACCTAGACAAAATATTTCAAAGTTGAAACCCTAGAGTGCAGAATCTGCATACCATGTGCTGTTTTTAACATTGTTTACATGTCATTTTTTCATTGATTTCCCCTTGCGTTTCAGAACAAACAAACATCTCCAAGAATCTACATGTCCCCAAGTTATAGAGAAAAGTTTTGGGACAGCCCTAAGGTCCTCAAACCTTTTTTGTATTAGTGCAAGAAAGCTTAAGGATGGCTAGCAGATATTTTGTCCCATCTCAAAGACACCCCACACCTAGGATGTCATGAACATCCATCAACCAATAGAGACACGCCCCCATGGAACAATGAAAAAATCTACATGTCACCAAGTTACAAATTAAAGTTTAGGAGCATCTTTGAGGCCCTCAGACCTTTTTTATGGGTCAAAGAAAGATAAGTATGGCTAGGGGGGCATTTTGTACCATTCCCAAGACACCACACACCCCAAATGTCATTGACACTTGTCCCCCATGGAGCACTAAGAAAATCTTGATTGACACAATGACCCACAAAACTCACACCAACTTAACTATGATATGGCAAAGGAAGAAGAGAACCCAAGACAAGTGTCTAGTGAGGAATTACTAGAAATCTAAAATGTAATGTCCCCATTCTCAGAGTGACATCATGATGACTAGATTCTAGCCCATCCAACATTCCTATGGGTTAGAAGGCAAGATAAAGGGAATGATTTTGGCCAAGCGTATCAAATTTTGGTGTTTAGAAATTATCCTTAACCAAGCAAGCATAATGTTGATCTTATTTTAATATTATCTCATGGCACACAAGGAGGTCAAAGCAAGCAAGAAGGTCTACTCCAAGTCAAAGCAGGCAAGGAGGTCTATTTGCAAGACCAAGCAAACAAGGAGGACAAGCAAGCAAGGAGGTGAGTCGACCTCATCAAATCTGATCAGCTTCTAGAAGTTTCCCCTTCCTATGCAGTTTAGGTGACTTATGGGAGAAGCTACCAAAAATTAGTATTTTAAGATCAAATCTGATCTCTTCCTTGGGGTGGCTCAAGGAAGCTTCCAAAATAGAATTTTAAAATACTCAAAAAGGCTAAAAGGCAATCAGATCTTCCTAGGACGGTTTGGGGAAACTTAGCCAAGAAGAAATTGAATATTTTAATAAATAAAATCAGATCCTTGGCTAAGGACGACTTAGGTGCCTTGGAGAAGAAGGCAAAGAATATTTTAATTAAGTAAAATCAGATCTTCCCTAAGGGCGGTTTAGGTGCCTTAGCCATGAAGTTATTGGATATTTTATTGAAAACAAATCAGATTCTCTTCTAAGGGCGGTTTGGACTAGAAGCCTTATTTAAAGGCATGGAGGGCTGTGAGATTATTATGTTTTATGCATTGATACTTGCTTTCTCTTGTTTGAAATAAGTTTTCAGAATTTCCTCAAGGTGGTGTTCCCTTGAGTTGGGTTTGGTGATGCTCCCTTACCCTTGTTTGAGAGGTGAAATCACTCAGGTTTCATCATAGGGCAGAATTGTGCAAGCTTAGTGCATTTTACAGCTAGGGTTTGAAGACAAGTTCCTGGTCAAAAATCAGATTTGGAGGTCTCCAGATTTCTCTGAGCAAATCTACCTTGGGCAATCTAGACTAGGGACATTTTGGCGTGAAATAGCATTTGTTTCATGAAGCTTGAAGATTTTGGGTGACTAGGGTTTCCAGTTTGGTGGCTGGAAATTGCATCTTCAGGTTTGATCTGATTATATTCAGTCTTGGTATCTATTTTGGCATATATCAATATATTCCAGTTGAAGGAGTTGCTAGTATTGTAGCTGTACTTCACATCTTTAGCCTTGGGCATCCATTTTGAGGAGCTGTTAGAGCCCTTTCTGCAGCTCAGTCATAGCTGGAGACTATAGCAGCAGCTGCTCCTATCATTCTTATTTTGGAATTATTGTATCATCTATTTCATCTAATATAAGGAGCTATCAACAAGCATGTTTTGTGGTTGTCATTGATATCATTTATAATCATTTTCTGAGTATTGTGAAAGTCTGAAAATAAAAGTCAGACCTGCAAATAATTGTATCAGACTTGTTTTGCAAAATAGAAGGTTGTTTCAATTCCAAAAATCATTGTATTTCTTGCATATCTGTTATCTTAATGCTTTATGCAAATCTGGGCAACAAAACATTCATAAACCAAACCAAAAACAGTTCAGTTTGGGTCAGGATCTAGTTGGTATTCTTACATAAAATGAAACAGCAAACTAATATAGGAATGGACGCATTTAAAGTTTTGTAATATTGGATGGCCCTATGGATTAGTCACTATGGTTCAAGTGGTGCCTTAACATTTAGTTAGAAAGAATTGCTAAATTGGGGCATTCATTGAGCGCAAGACATGGAGAAAAAACATGAAAAAATTTCATTTTGGAAATTATGTGGTCAAAAATCACAATAGAAGAATACTATATAAATACATAGTGATAAGTTTGATTGCATAATATAATTGGTCATCACATATGTAATATTATGATTTATAATACAGATGAATTGTAATATTATATGTACTGCAATCAAACTCATCACTAAGAAAAACAACTACAGATGACATGTTCAAGCACGGTCAAACCCATCATACTCAGACAAAATAATAGGTACCATATTCCAAATGAGGTGTTTGGGCATTTCTCCTTCCGGTTTTTAGGATCAGGCGACATGTCCAACCCTGGTCAAACCCATCGCACATAAGACTAACAGGTACCATGTTCTAAAGGCGGTGTTCAGGCAAAATTTGGCCTTCTGCTTTTCAGGATCTTATGCATTTGAGCTTCCTATTAGTCACTCTTGCCACTCGTGAATCTATATGACCCCCTTGTAAATACAATCTGGGGATCCTTTCATTTGACTGTGACTAAAGCTTTGCTAATTTGTTTTAGCCAAGTGTTCCTGGGTGTATTGAGATGCAAATGGAGTATAGAGTAGTCGCAATGTTGTACAGGTGTTTGGGCATCAACAATATTGTATAAAATGTTCATTAATACCTCTTGCAGGCAGGAATTAGTGATACGGGGAAAGAAATTCATAAATTAAGGCTTTAGAATTGTTTTTATGCACATTTTTACTTCAAAACATTAAGTATGACAATCATGGAATGGCTAAAGTCATGAATGCCAAGAGTCACAGACTTTAACCGAAACTAACATCAATTGGCTACCTCTAAAATCTGCTGGTCATTAATTTTAACAAGTATTGTTTACATTTCCTCTAAGTTCATCAGAGTTTTGAATCATGGGTTTTTGGGTTCCATGGTCAGGACTGCGGACGGCCGGTCATGCGGCTGACCTGGTGGCGTCCTAGCAGCATGGGACTTGAACGCTGGCTAGCCAGAATATGGCAATCAAACTTCAGGAACATGACATGGCGGCAGCAACAAAAGAACCAAAACATTAAAACTCTAAATTTTTAAAGCGTTTTTAGTCTTCTTCTATTTCGCCCTAAAAGGGCACTCATTTCATTCATTTGGCAAAATAGGAGAAGAAGAGAGAGTTGTGAAGAAAAATAGGAGGAGAAGAGAGGGCAACCAGCAACTTGTTGAAGAAAAATCCAAGAGCATATATCATTTGGGGAGCTTCGTACCAGCAAGGAGGTGCATTGAAAGCTCATTACCAGTGATTTGGAGGAGTTTCTATTGCATTCCAAGCTAAATCTAAGAGGTAAGTTCGATTTTAATTGAGTTTTTTTGTGTTTTTTTAACAAATATTTCATTGTAATTTGTAAAATTCACTATTATTTTGAGTTTGCATATTTTTTTTACAAACCATACTTGCAACTTAAATAATTTTAGAAACCCTATTTTGTGCAGCCACATTCATTTGCAAATCATACCATATTATTATTTTCACAATGTCTCATACCCCAGCCAGAAAAGACCCTGCTTGGAAACATGCTGAAATCTTTCCCGGAATGAAAAAAGGAGACGCCAAATGTTTCTATTGCAAAACAATATATCATGGAGGCATAAATCGATTAAAATATCATCTTGCACGCATACCAGCCCATGATGCAGTGGGTTGCCCTATAGCACCTCCTGAGGTTGTTCGTGAAGTGCAGGTGCAATTAGAAACTTTTGAAATGCAAAAAGAAATGAAAAAGAAACAGAAGCAGGAGTTGTTGAGTGTTGGAGTTGGACAGGGACTTAGTGCTGTTGGAGATGCTTCTTCCATGCCTCCATACCGTCCTAGTGCCTAACCGTCGCCACAGTAGTGCTTTGCGTTTTGCGCGTGGGCGGTATTTTAATGGGTACGGCATACTGGTCTTTGGTGTTTTCTTTGCTGAGTGGTAGTGGCTGGAGTGTTAGCATTGGCCTAGAGTTCGTAAATCTAGGGTGGACTCATATTTTGTACCACACACTACTCCTGGTTCCCAACCGTCGCTTGAGAGCATGGGTTGGAACAAGGACGCACATGATGCAGCAAAAAAGACAATTGCAGACTTTTGGTACTACTGCACCATTCCCCTTCCATGTAGCCAGGTAATTTTTTTTCGTTTAATTGTTTTAAAATTTATATTTAAATTTTAGAATCTAGATGTATCTCATTATTTCATTATCGAATTCAAATTTTACAATACTTATGTAACTTATCAATTTATGTATGACATGTTATAGGTCACCTTTCTGGCAAAACATGGTTGATGCGATAACTATATGTGGGGCGGGGTTCAAAGCCCCTAGTGAAGATGAATTAAAGGGCCCACTTTTGACTCAAAAGGTGGCAGATGTGAAAGCACAATTACAGGAGCAACGCAAGCAATGGAGCATGATTGGTTGCACCATCATGACTGATGGTTGGACTGATAGGAGAAATAGGACGTTGCTTAATTTCCTAGTTTCCTCCGGAGGTAATTGTTCTTCCTTCAATGCATTGGAATTTGAATTTTATTTAGTGAATCACATAATTTAATATGGCTGATTTATGTTTTTTAATTTATTGAATAATTGGTTTTGTTTTTTTTTTCAGGTGACACCGTCTTCATTAAGTCCATTGATGCTTCTGGCCAATTCAAAAATGCCACATACCTATGTGAGGCCATAGAGGACGTGATCGCTGATGTGGGGGAAGAAAATGTAGTGCAAGTGGTGACAGACAATGCAGCAAATTATGTTGCTGCTGGTAAATTATTGATGGAGAGGCACCCTACTATTTTTTGGACTCCATGTGCCGCCCATTGCATTGACCTCATGTTGGAGGATCTTGGGAAGCTCCCATGGATCAAAACATGTGTGGAAGCAGCAAAAAACGTTTGCAAATTTGTATACAACCACACATGGGTGCTTAACCTTATGAGGCAATACACGGGGTTGAGGGAGTTGTCTCGTCCTGGCATCACCAGGTTTGCAACAAATTTTATCGCGATGCAATCCTTGATTCGGTCAAGGGCAGCTTTGAGGCGCATGTTTACTAGTGAGTGAAGTGCTTCCCTCATCCCCTTCTCTACAAAAGCAACTGCCGAGGATCTTGTAATAACAATTACATTTTAATAAAACAAGTTTTGAACCTAATAAGATAAGGTATGAAAAATTAAAATTAATTCTTTTAATATATTCTAATTATCTTATCTTACTTTTATTTTGTTTATTTTCATTCCTTATTTTGTGCAGCATGTTTTGCACTGGGTTATTGAGCCCTTGCTGGTTCTCCTACGAGGATGCGAGATGGGGGAGCCCTTATTAAGGCTACATATATGAGGGGTATGGATATTAGGGCCAAAAGAGGCCATTAGATCCCTGGGTTGATTTATGGTGAGTTGAAAGGAGAAATTATCGTCCCATTTGGGATATCATTGATAGGAGATGGCAAAACCAACTTCATAGGCCCATCCATGCGGCCCATGGTTTCCCCGAATCCGACGCTAGTCCACCGTGATCCTGGGATAGAAATTCTTAGTGGAAGCTCCACAACATTAAAATGGTGTTGCTGGCGTTTTGCTACCGCGGTGTGGTGCGGTGAATGCCTTCACTGGGCACAAGGAGCCTTCTTTGCACGTCAAATGTGCAAAGATAATAGGACAACATTACTACCAGGTAAAAATATATTTAAGGGCATAATTTTCATCTCTTTATATTATAATTTATTATTAAATGTTGAACTTGAACTTGAAATTTGAAATGAGATTGATTTTGTTTCTTTTTCTCATCTCAGATAGCTGGTGGAATATGTTTGGTTCTGATACACCGAACCTGCAAAATATTGCCATTCGTATATTGAGCCAGCCATGCAGTTCATCTGGTTGTGAGGTCAATTGGAGTATGTTTGAGCACATACACTCCAAGAAGCGCAATAGATTGACAGTGGAGAGGATGAACGACTTGGTATATGTTCATTACAATCTTCGGCTCAGATACAGGAAGCTTTTTGACCATGACAAAACCCCGATCAATCTAGAGGAGGTTGATCCACAGTCTGAGTGGACCACTGAGGCTACAGATGCAGTCTTTAGTGACGAGGACCTTGATTAGGTGGACCAGGCAGAGAGAGAGGCCGAGGTTGTAGCCATGGCTGAGGAGGAGGCTAGAGCACAAGGAGGCATAGATGCTGTTGGTGAGAGTGGCATGGAGAGTTAGACACAGGCAGAGACTATGGCTGCAGCTGCAACATCATCCAGGCCCTTTAGACGCCTTTGTAGGAAGGATGCTGGCTCCACTATGCCATAGGGCATAGAGTCATAGAACATTTTGATTTGATGTCATATTTCATATTTCATATTTGTATGGAACATTTGATGTCATGGATTTCATATTCCATGAGTTTTGTATACATTTGACTAATTTTATATATCTGAGTATGTAATTTCCTTCAGCAACGCAACTACAATGTGTACCTTATACTTATGTAATCGTTGTATACTTATGCATGTGATCAAATTTGCTTTTATTTGTGTTGTATTCAATAAAGGGTGCTTGAAACAAGTTTTAAATCCTTAAAAATCTCTAAATTTCTAGGGTTTTTCAACTTTTTTTAATTTTGCCGCGTCTGCGCCGCGTCCGCGTCCGGAGTTGCCGAGTCCCGCGCCGAGTCGCCCTCGCCGAGTCTGAGCCGCGTCCGCGTCTCGTTACTATGATTTTAACATAGAATAGACAAAGTTTTCAAACCTAATTTAAAACAATTCAATTCTGGTATAACAGTTCATTCAGTCCATACAGCTGTCACTAGACAAACTCCAGTAATATGACAATAAATAAAATATTAAATTGGATGAATGTCAAATTATTCACAGGAAACGAAACATTATACAGATGAATTTTTTTTCACCAGCCACATTGAAAAAGAATTTATGTAGTTTACTCTAGCCCATGAACATCATAAGAAAGGTAGAAATTTAAATTTGAAATTAAAAATTAACTATAAGAAAACAAAGGGAGCTACTTTAAACGATGGACCTTAAATATGAAGAAATACAGTTTATTAAAAAATAAATAAGAGAAGTATGCCAAAAAAGAAATATTTTTAATTACATATTCAAAAACAATTATATGTAAGTATTAAAATTAAATGCATAAATAATTTTACGATAAACCAACATATTATAATCATAAGATACATCTGACAATGAGTTTGAATGTTATATTATAAGAGTAGTTCATAAGAATTCTAAAATCAAATCAAAATTTCAAATAGTGTCAAATTTCAAATATCAAGCTGTGCTCGGTTTTAAACTTTCAATTATTTCCCAATAAAAATTCGGGGGACTTGGTGAATTCCAATATATTAGGAAGAAAAATATATATACAAATTACATGAATTGTTTTTCCATCTCCACCTTTAGAGAATTTAAATATAAATTACATTTTGCATTTTTTAATAAATGAAATAGTGCCCCATCGCTGATTTTTCCTCAATTCAAAATATCATATAAAAACAGTCATGTTAGAAATGAAATAGAAGAAAATGATTCTCACTGCCCAAAGAGAACTAGTTCACATAAACTTCAATACGAGACGGTAAATGGAAAATGCCTAAGGAAGAGTGTAGCGTATAAAGGAAGAGCAGATGAAACAAAGAAACATTTCACAGATACTGGAATCAATTATATGAAACCCTTACGACTGGACTCCTTTTCTGATATGATTATCAACGAAATTTATTTAGGGCAACGAGTACCTGATGCGCATCTTCGGAAGGCACAATGAGAGCATCGAGAGGAGTAGAGTAGGCCGCCATTAAAGGCCTCAGCGCATCCAGAGGATCCTCAATTACTCCCATCTTTACCTTAACCTGACAAGCTCCAAGGAAAATGCTCAAATCACAGAAGCAGGGAAAGACCGGATACGTATTTATAGTGTTTGTGGAAGTGTCGGGTGACGTTTACTCAGCTAACGGCACCGCACCCTCCGGTCGAGGTGATGCTATTTTCGGGGAAATCACGCTACAGTGTAAAACTCCAGATATGTATCTGCGAGCTGTTTTATGAAACTAAAATTCTATTCCACGTCTGAATTTGTTTTACCCATCCACGTCTCTTCAAGTGATTTTTTTATTAATGTAGTGAATGAAATGACTCCAAACTAGTAGGATTCTACCGTAAGGATTGGAATCGCCTTCAACGACAAAAAATATGTTATTTGTTGTCCGGATAGTGATGCTGTTAAGGCACGATTATGACTAAAAGGTTTGTATGGGGTAAATATCATTTAGAGATTTATAAAGTTTATAGTTTAGTTCAGAAATAATTTACATCATTTTAAAGATTCAAATGTATACCTAGATTTACATCATTTTCTATGTGAAATTGATAGATAGAAGAGGTCAAAAGAACAATAGAGAAGTATTTGGTTTTTCTTACAATTACAGCAATGGAGTGAGAAACATTTTGAGAGTAAGAAGCTTATAGTGACAATGCACAAAATTAAAATGATTTCGTACTTGTCCTTTAAGCTATCTTTGACTTGTTGGAGATTAAAAAAAAATTATTATATTATATTCAATACTAACCCAAATCTTGTCTTTTCTTTAATTGATGGATGTATATAATTATGGTTTACCCAACATGCATTTGTTTTGTTTTTAATTGTGTGGTTTTTAACTGCTTTGTCTTCTTGTAATATGTATTATTTCAATTAAAAAAAAAGTATGTTAATTAATTCATAGGCTTTTTAGATATGGGAATTGTAATTAAAAATTAATTCTATAAATATTGTTGACATGAAAAAATAATTTTATATAGAAAAGATAAACAATAAGAATAATACATTACATCTTTATTTATATTAAATGTTTTTTTTTTATTGACACATAATAATTTAAAATATTTAAGTTTTTGATATAAAAAGTAGCAAAATTAGGGTGTTGTCTTTTTAGTACAAAGCCCAAAAGGCCATCAACAACAAAATGAACGTCAACAGCACACAAACAATAAGGTCAAAACACCAAAACAGACACCCTAAACAGTCTATATCAAAAACCACAGCAAAATCACCATCAAAGTAACCATATAACTAGTAAACACCATGGACAATCTAACCATCAACCACTTAGCATCAGCAAAATAAAAAATTTATCTCGTCAAACTATTGAGTTTACTCATACTAATGTCCATCACAAAACCATGATTTAAAACAGTCTTAACCAATGACCATCAGGGGTCATACCAGTCAGCATAAAACATATAAACCATGAAATTATCCCTAGAAAAAACAAAAAGAAATGTTGGCCATAAAGGCTAAACCCAACCAAAATGTCGATCATCCCACGTCCCTAATCCTTCTTTCCACTGCATGGTTTGATCAGAGTTATCGTAGCCCAGTCTTCAATGAGGAACTTAAGAAGTTCTTTGCAGGCAGCAACATCCTCAACCTTTCCTGTGGAATTCTCCTTTTGTAATAGGCACAAAGTGGTGGCAGATCTGTGCATGATCTTCAGAGCGAAACAAGTGACATCATGAAGCCTTTTCTCTAGGTTTTCCATTTTGCTTTTAAGTTTGTCAACCTCCTCCTAGACAACGTCCTGCTTGCTGCAAGCTTCCTCCATGGGGGCCTTACCTTCTACAATATTCGAGGCCCTAGTCTTAACCTCCTTAGCCCTAAAACTAGAAGGACCCAAAGAACACTTTTTTAAACTTTCAGAGACATGGGAGGAGCTGCTAGCAGAAGTAGAAAGGGCTTCCTCCTCCACAACCTTCTCCTCCTTGCTATTATTCTCACTATCCCCACTGTCATCTGACTCAGAGACCTCTTTAGAGCTCTTCCCTTTCTCTTGCTTGGTAACCAGTCTAGTGGATCTTCGAGGAGTACTAGTTTCCTCAGTAATTTCAATGTCCGAGTCGATTTGTTGCAATCAAAATTTAGTTTTCTTAGAAGCTTTGGATTTAATTTTGTCGATTGGGGCATTGTGTTTCTTATCCTTTTTCTTAATACCAAGCCCTGTATTAGGGGATGTGTCTTGGGAAGGGGCTTTCAAAGCAAGGTTCTTGATACACTTCTTCTTGTTGGGGCTAGGGGTATCCATAATACTAGCAGACGACGGATTAGATGAGGTAGGGGCTTCTTCAACAATAATGGGTCGAGGAGGGCAGAGGGAAAGGTGGAAATGGTACAATCTAAACATGAGCCCTTGGTGCATAATGGTAAAGTTCTTGCCCAAATTCATGGCTTCAACCACATCATTCACTGTATTTTCCAGAGAGTGCAAAAGAAAAAACGGAATTGAAATATAATTATGATTTCTAAGGTGATTGAGAAAAGGAAAATGATAATAATAATACACAACAAATCTCCCATCAAGCGTGAAGTATTTCATCACAACCATGCAAATTTTGTCCCAGGGTTCATGAAGCTCCTCACAATCATAGCCACCACAGAGTTTGATAAGTTTTTCATCCCCTCGAAAGAATTGGTTGAGGTTGGTTTGGTCAACAACTTTGCTCGATTTCTTCCATTTTCGCCCATCCAAAGGAAGACCAATGGCCTTAGCGATAACTTTGTCACTCACCTCAAAGGAAATGCTCCCCATAGTCACTCATCTAGCCTCCCAAGAGGTGACAAATTTCTTGGAAAGACTTACGTCAAACCCCGACATGCATTCCATAAACTAAGAAATTTTTCCCTCTCTATAAATATGTCAAACGGTGTCGTCCATCTTCCATTCATCAACTTTGTTTGGCTCAACGTGCAAATGATCTCCACCCATGATACCAGCGAGAAAATGGTGGTAAGCCAAAGTAGTGTTAGGTGGCAGGAAAATGAGTATGCAAGTTGTAGAGCGGTTGTAATAAAACCCCAAAGTATAAACGGCCATAGGAAAATAATAGCCAAATAAAAACTGGCAAGTCACACAATTAAGGCAATAAGTGCCACTTCATGTAACCAGCTCAACCCTGGCAATTCCCTCATGCAAGAAGTCCATGGCATGAAGGGCAATGAGGATGATAATAAATTCGGACGTCACGAACGATCGAAAAAAATCCACAAGGCTGATGGATATGTCACAAAAATTGAAGGGGCTCAAAAAATAATGAGCCATCCGACCATTCAAACCATCATGAAAAGACCTGGCAATGTCCCAGCAATGAATGTACATGCCACATGGCATTTCCATCCCATAGGCCTTCCTACATAATGGCCAGTTTTTTAAATTTGAAGCCCTGCCAAAACCACTAACTAAAGTTAGTAAGCTCCATGCCATGGCAAGAAATAAAAATTGTTAGCAACCATAGTGAACAAAGAGAGTCATTCCTTAGGAGGGACAACATGGAAAGAGGCAAGGAGCAATCCTTCCTCCAATAGCATAGTCCATCAAGGTCAAGTCCCATAGCTGCCAAACTATCAGCCAACGCATTTCCTTCCCTGAAGACATGTCGAATAGTGAACTCCTCCAAACTAGTAAGGAGAGACCTAATGTCCTCAATTATCCCTTGAATTAACCATCCAGCAAACATTGTACCTTTCATGGCTTCAACTATCAATTGAGAGTCACCTTCAATTTCCAAGGTTCAAACGCCGATCGACAGCGCAATCTTGAGGCCCCATAGAAGCGCCATGCCTTCCTAAAATATTTAAGTTATTATTAATTTAATTAAATAATATTTATATTAAATGTAATAAATTTTCAACATAATTATGATCACAATGCAAACAAAATAATTGCATTTACTCATGGACTTGAAATTTGTCCAGTTTAATATAAATTATAAATGATATTAATATGATTAAGAAATAATAATCTAATAAGAAGTTAATAAATAAATGTAAAGAATATTTAATTTTAAAAAATAATGGTGGTTGATTGTTATGTGATTTCTTATTCAAGGTATTATATCTTAATATAAAAAATTAAAAAAACGAAGGTCCCATCAAATTAGATATATAAGAATATAAATTTAAAAATAATGTTATTTTGTAATAAAAGGTAGTTATACCATTTGTAAATATTATATTAAAAGTATAATAAAAACATATGCAAAAAGAGTTAAGTTCAAAAATTAATCGCTTAAGACAAGTAGCATTTGACCTATTGCCCAATTTTCACTTTCGGGCTCAATCAGGCAGGATAAGTTATGTTTCAGAT